>VXBC01001831.1:157569-173460 GCA_013399945.1 Ploceus nigricollis | reverse complement strand
GGTACCGGTCCAGGGCTGCAGTCGAGGGTGCGGGACTAGGGTGACCGGGCCGGGGTTGCGGGGTGAAGTGGCACCGGATCAGGGGACACCAGGCCGATGGTGCGGGACAGGAACCTGCCGTCACAGGTCTCATTCAAACAGGTGATATTAAATAAGGAACTTTTTTCAGTGCCTGCTTTCTTCGATCACTGCCTGATCTCTTTTTTCCTGCTTAAAATAACAGCCTTTCATTCTAGAGGAATCTGCCCATTTAAATTTGATCATTTCTAGAGAATTGGGTGGGTTTTAGTTAAATGTGCTGACTTACATTCCAATGGCAAAACGTCTGATAGAAAAATTAATTTCTTGTTGAGAACTCTTGACCTGTTGCAGAACAAGAAGATTTACTTCCTTACCAAAAATTTCGGGTCAAATGCTAAGCGGGAAGAACTGCTAGAGTTTGGACAATTATCTGGCTATTACTGAAGGAAAATTCTTTTCTCTGATCAACAAATTCCAGGGTGCAACCAGTTCATATGGCTCGATGGCTGTTAGCTGTTGAAGTTCAGCATTCCATAAAGCCAGATAAGATAACCTTTATCATTAAGTAGAAAGGAAACCAGCTGGCTCTGGAGGCCAAGAAGTAAGTTTTTATAACCTAGAAACCAGATAATAAAGGCAATTTTCAACAGAGAAGGAAGCAATGTCAAAGTTAGCAGCATTGTCTGAAGATGGAGACCTAAGAATGTGTTGGAAAGTTCAGTGAAAACACCTGTGCAGTACTTGTGGCTGCCAGAAAAATGATAGTTACATTTCTGTTTTAAACTCCTACATGCCGGATTTTTACCTTGTGCTTCAGGACACCAACACAAATGGTGCCTAGAGAGAACTTCTCCTAACACTTTCCTGTAACTCCCGACTGTGCTGGTGCCTTCCCTTGGATTCAGCTGTCCCTAGGGGTCTGTGCTGCACACAAGGGTTAAACTGCATTTCTCTGTGCACTCCTCTGGGATTACCCCACCTTCTCAGGTGCCCTTGGGTCAGAGATACCAGGCTCTACAAGTAGAATCAGTGCTGAGGACTATGCTCCATTGAGGTTGCAGGTATCAACAAGGTCAAGTTGACCTGCATTCCATATCAAAATCACTCCTGTGGAGAAAAAAAAGACAGGTTATTGTCATAGGGACTCATTTCTGAGGGGAACAGAAGGCCCAGTGTACGGACATTGGAAACAAGGAAGGTTACACAGGAAAATGAGGGAGATGCTGTTCAACATTTCAGGGAGAAAATTCATGTAGCCAGAGCTTGATTAGTGTTCAAGCTTGCCATCACTGTGAAGGACAGCAAAAAGGACTTGTTAAAACAAGTTAACAGCAAAAGGAGGATCAGAGATCACATGGGTCCACACTTGATGAGGTCAGACACCTCACAAACAGGGACATGGACAAAGCAGAGGTGTTTATGCCTTCTTCACCTCTGTCATTAACACCAGTGATGGGCCCTGGCACGCCCGGAGCTCCGTGTTGGAGGACTGTGACTGGGGACAGGACAAACTCCCAGCCAAAACTGAGCGTTTGAGGCTTGCTGCTCCAGCTGGATGAACATAAATCTATGGGGCACAATGGGGTTAATCCCAGGGTGCTGAAAATGCTTGGGCTGTCATCACAGGATCTCTCTCCATTATTTTTCAAGACTTGGGAGCCTGGAGAGGTCCCTGCACATGGGAAGCTGGCCAAAGTTCTAGTTTTCAAGAGGGGCAAGAAGGAAGACCCTGGTAATTACAGTCCTGTCAGTCTCACTTCGGTGCCTAGTGAAAGAGAGTTATTTTTCTGGGCATTATTGAAAAACACTTGAGAGACAACACAGTTTTTTGGCTTCCAGCAAGGAGCAGGTTTCTGGCTGAGAAAATTTCTCTGGGTAAGTCTCTCATTCTTTTTAAGTTTCGGGATGGGGGGAGGGTGAGAGTCGTGTTTATTTATATATGTATGCGTGTTTGTGTTACCAACTGCTCTCTTTCACGCTCCAGGAGCCCTTGCTGCCCGTGTCCTGGCAGAAGGAGGTGACCTGCTCCCACACGGTGGCACTGCTGGCCTGGCTGTGTCCCACACGTGTCCCCACTGCCTGCCCAGGGAAGGATCCTGAGAACAGCCCAGTGGACCTTGGCATCTCAGAGAATCCCAGAATCGTGGCGCTCTGCACCTGGCTGGTGAATCACAGAGCGATCTGGGTCACCTTCTGCTCCTCCTTGCAGGATTTTGGGGAAGGGGAAAGGCGCTGGGTTACACCAGCACTGAAAACATCGTGTGGTGAGAGCAGTCCTGCTCATGGCTCGCTGGCTCAGGGCAGCCATGGGGCCAAACGTCTCCTGTTGCTCCTGTTTTCCCTGCCTCAGCTCCCCCACAGACCCCTCTTGTTTCTCCTCACTGCTGCCATGCTGAAACACTTTTCCAAACATGAGCTCCATCGACGCCTTTGCCCTCAAAGCCTCAGAGCCTCATCTCTCCCAACACCCCTATAACTCCTCCACACTCTTTTTTCCTCCTATGCTTTTCTTTGTGCCCACATTCCTTTCCTCTTTGCCCAGTGCTGCATTGGAGGCCTGGGCCAGAACACAGGCTTGCAGGTGGGGTGGCCTTTCCTTTCCTGAAGTCAGGCTTTGGATTGTTTCATAAATGGGTCAGGTATCCAGGGCTCTGTCAGGTGCAAGGTCTGGTTGTGCTTGTGGACAAACAGCTGTGGCCATGCTGGGCTCTCCTTGTGGCTAACACCCTGCCTGGCTTGGGCTGAGCTTGACTGGGGCCCTTCCACGCCATGAGGCACTCGGGCATCCATCGCTCTGACCAGCCCACGCAGCTGCTAAACTGGGTCCCTGCCTGTGTTTTCCTCCTGAGCGTGACTGTCTGTTTGTTAAATAATGTAGCGACACGAGGTTCCTTGAACTCAATTTATCTTCCCGTGTAGCCATGGGAACAGCCGGCGGGCTGGTGACGCCGGGCTTGCCGTCAGATCTGCTGCAAGGCTCAGGGTGAGCCTGGCTGAGCCCCGCTCCTTCAGTCTTCCATTGATGCTGTCCTGCCTGGCAGCTTCGCTTGTTTAGGCTTGTCTTCTTAGACTCTTCTTCAGCCAGCAGCATGGCTGTACTTTAAACTTGGGAAATGTCAAGGATGATGGGGAGTCTGGAGGAAGATGAGGGGTTTGGGAGCAGCCAGATGTGACAAAGGAGGGAGGCTGCACCCAAAAGATGCTGCAACTCCCCGTGCTGCCTGCAGTATATGGTTTGTGGGAAGAAAATAAGGGCAAGTGCAAGTAGTTCAATATTGTTCAAGCCTGTGCTTATTTCCAGTGCAGAAGCATCTTGAAACC
Source organism: Ploceus nigricollis (assembly GCA_013399945.1). NCBI lineage: Eukaryota > Metazoa > Chordata > Aves > Passeriformes > Ploceidae > Ploceus > Ploceus nigricollis. The sequence goes on along the minus strand of VXBC01001831.1, from coordinate 170,118 downwards.
TGATTTCCTCCTTTATAGCTTAAAATGACTGGCTCCAAGGAGCTGAGGAGGACCCACCCTTACAGTCACACATTCCCCATCCCTCCTGAAGTACATTCTCTCACCCAGGCCGTGGATATGGAGGAGAGGGTGTGTGGGTGGCCAGCACAGCATCACTCCTTTGACTCAAAAACTTCATTTTACCTGGAAAGACATGACACCATGTGACAGAAACCAGTGCTTAGGTGATATCACCAAATGTGTGCTGTGTGCGTTGCCTGAGAGTCAGAGTTGAGCAACTCAGTGATGTGGACAGAGATCCCCCATCCTGCATGGTGAGGGTTGTGCCACATCACTTCCCCCAGGGCTGCTTACTTACACCTTACCACAGAAGGGACTTTCTCTGTTGCTATTGCAGGCAGAAAGGACATGTCTATACAGCTGTGGGGTTTTTTGCAGTCTGTAGGACCTGTGTCTGTGTCTACCATTCCTGATCTCCTGCTTGGTTGAATCCTCTTTCATTTCCAGGTCATCTTCTGAGATTTCAGAGTTGTTTCTGTGACCTCTCTTGACATTTTCAGATTGTGCTGTTTCCTGTGTTTCCAGGTCAGTGCTGGAGCAGGTGGGAACACTTGAGATCAAAGGTATGTCCCTTATCTCCCTCCATTCATGGTTTGAAAGTAGCATTTCTTACCTTCATTCATTGTTTGGTGTTTTGCTTCTGACATCTCTCCAGCCGGTCCTCAAACCACAGGCCTACACCCCAATCATATTCAATTTTCAATAGAGATGTTGAAGAGATTGAATCTGTACCAGGATATTGCAATGAGCCAGAGTTTTACTTTAGCAGTGTTTGGGATGCTTGCACCAGTTTTTATGGTTGCATGAAATACATTTTCTGAAGTACAAAATAGCCAATGATCTTGGGAGCATCCATGTGTCTGACCATTCTGGGAAGTTTTATCCCAAAAGCCAATCATCCTTTGAAGCATCTACCCTGGGTGGGTGAAAAGACAGACCTTTATTTTCTTCTCCAAAGCTGCTTCTAAAGCAGGAAATGTCCACACCTCCTTCAGACTTGATCTCAATGTTCTTCACGGCACATATGCGTAATCTTAGCTGCTGCTGCTCCTCCTCTTTGCATCTTTTTTTATTCCCTCCCATGTAAGTAGCTCTATGATCTGAACTTTATCCCTAACATACTTGACCTTATTTTTCAGAAGATTATTCACAGACATCCTCAGAGTTTTTCATGGCGTGTGTCAAGCCCTTGGGCTAAAACCTGTCTCCTGGTTTATTCCTGCCACCCAGGGAAAGGAGGACATGTTTGAGTGATTGTCATGGTTTAACCCCAGCCGGCAACTCAGCCCCACGCAGCCGCTCACTCCCTCCCTGCCAGTGGGATGGGGGAGAGAATTGGAAAAGTAAAAGTGAGAAAACCCGTGGGTTGAGATAAAGACAGTTTAATAACTAAAGCAAAAGTCGTGTATGCAAGCAAAGCAAAACAAGGAATTCATCCACTGCCTCCCTTGGCAGGCAGGTGTTCCAGGAAGGCAGGGCTCCATCACTGGAACAGTGACTGGGGAAGACAAACTCAGAATGTCCCCCCTTCCTCCTTCTGGCCCAGCTTTATGTGCTGAGGGTGATGCCATGAGGTCTGGGATATCCCTGGGCTCAGCTGGGATCAGCTGTCCTGGCTGTGTCCCCCCAGCTCCTCACTGGTGGGGGTGAGGAGCAGGACAGGCCCTGGCTGTTGCAATCCCTGCTCAGGGATAACTCAAACATCCCTGGGTTATCAACCCTGTTCCCAGCACAAAACCAAACCCAGCCCCACAGCAGCTGCTGGGAAGGAAATTCAGTCTGCCCAGCCAAGCCCAGCATGGTGATGTACAGAAAACAGACAGTCAGGAGTTAGTGAGAGGAATGGGCTTTGCTGAATGAGGAGGTGGTGAGCAAAGGCCAGCTTTGATGCAAGCATCCACCAGCAGAGATCCGTGAGCCTATGGAAGCGTTCAGCAGCCTGTGAACAGTTAGCAGGCTTCATATTCTCACCTCTCTGTGTCTGACATCAGCAGCAAGATAAAAATATATGCTCCTTACAGCAATACATGGGTCTTTTGGCATTTCTTGAGCTGATTTGTTTTCCCCAGTGTGAGGAAATAACACACAAAGTAGTTCTGTGGTGGAGCGTTTCCTAAATGGATGTAGCTTGGCAAACTGCAGCTATTAATTTTCCTTAGATAAGCTGCTATCAGAGTAGCTGGGTTTGAAACCTGGCACTTCCCTTCTGAATTTTTCAAAGCTCTCTCAAGGATGCCTGTGCCAGGAGTTGCTGCCAGAGTAGTTTGGGGGGATTAAGTTGTGTATTGGAGATAAACACATATTGGAGGCGAGGGGGTCAGAAAGGCATCTTCAGAGATAAGGATGTTTGGCAAAGTCTTCTCCTCCCAGAGCTCCCAGTGCCCACTGTGCCAGCACCATGCTGTGCCCCATGAAGTCCTGGGGCTGCAGCCAGCAGCCCTGGCAAGGCTTGGGGGGGACCCAGCCTGTCCTGCCCTTGGTCCCAGCACTGCATGGGGGGTGTGCAGGAGCAGGCAGTGGTGCAAGGAGCCAGGGAAGAAGAGCAGTGTTCTGCTTCCCCTCAGCTCACACTGCTGAAGGCACTGTGGCTCTCTTCATCCCATCACTGAGCTGGGAGCTTTAGTCCTGCATTTCCTGGGCAGCCTGCCTCTGCCTTGCAAAGATCTTCCATGGGAAAGGGCAGCTGTACTCAGGGACAGCTGAAGGTAAACTTGTCTCCTCACATGGGACTGGACTGCCTTTACACTGTGTTTTGCACTGCTTATTCCCTTTTATTCCCCATGAGGATTTTACTCAGTACAGAAGTTGGGTGGATTAGCTGCATCTGCCTGTGACCTGTGAGGTAAAACATACCAGTTTTCAGCTGCAGAATCCCAAGGCACAAATCAGCCCCTTGGCATGCTGGTCACCCTAGCACAGCAGGGATCTGGGACTCCCTGAGCTTTGGGAAGGAGGCCATAACCCACAGCAAGACAGCTGTGAGGACAGCTTTGGGAAGGAGTCCATAACCCACAGCTTGTGAGCAGGCCCTGGGGTGTCAGCTACAGGGACAGGTCTGCCCAGGCAGGTGGAAATTTTTTGTGTGCTAGCAGGATCCTGGCAGCTCCCTGGGCTGGCCTAAGGGGACTTTGTTCTGGGAGCCACTTCCAGGGGCTTTGCCTTGCAACTGGGAGGTCCTTCCCCTTGCTGAGGATGTCCCTCGACCCAGAGCCTGCTCTCCTTGCCTTGAAACAAGGAGCTAATTGTTTTTGTCCCTAATATCTCTCCCCTGCCACCTCCCCGGGCAGCACAGAGCTGGAGCAAGCCTTGCCCCGGCCAGCAGCCAGGCCTGGGGTGAAACATCCTGCCAGTTCACAATCTGGAAACATTAAAATAAAGGGTGGTTGGGAAGGGCAGAAGGCTGAGGAGGAGGCGTTCAGTTGTGGGAGGACTCAGCCAGTCCTCAGTGCTCTGTGAGATGTGTGCCTGGCTTCTGTGGCAGCTGGGGAAGAACCAGAGACAAAGAGCAGTGCCCTTATTCCTGTAAAATGTACTGGAATAGATCAAAGGGCACATCAGCATCACAGTGGTGGATCCAGGGGTAGCTGAGGTCTGCCCTTAGCTCTGTAATGCCTGCAGAGTCTCTGGGCTTTTCTATGCCCTGAAAAACACTGAATGCTGAAATTGTGCCTACTACCTCAAAAGGAAAGGGCTAAAAATTTGGGTAATGAAAATGCATCTGTTGGAGAAATCTTGGGAGCACCTGGCAGGTAGAGCTGGTGCTGTGGGACTTTGCTCCAGTGACCTGAGAAACCTAGAGAGACAGCTTTTCTGGGAAAGCAAGTTTGAGGCAATCATGCTGCTTCTGACGTGAGTCTTGTTCTGCTTTCAGCCTTTTTGAGAAGGCTGGACATCCCAGAAATAGAGGGTGTTGTAAGTCCTGTGAAAAAAGACACCTGACTTGGGGAAAGATTAGTTTGCCAGTGTGGGAAAAACTTCATCCAAAGCACACCCTGAAATCCTGAGTAGAGACAAAAGGGAACCCCAAAGCTGGTGAAGCCCTCCTGGTTTCTGTGCTTATGGGGAGATCTGTTTCTTCCAGACTCGTGATGCTTAGCAGAGAGCCTGGAGGGGCTCAGCTGTGCCTGGTGTCTGAGCATCTTCCGGGTATGACCCTTTGTTAGCAGCTGCCAAAATGTTGGTGCCCTCAGGCATGGAGGTGGCAGGATGGCAGGGATTGCTTGGGATGACTCTGTAAGGTGGTTGCAGCTCCGTTTGTCCATGTAAGGGTGTTTGGGATCCTCCGGTCTTCCTCTCTTCTGTCCAGCGTGGTGCTGTGGAACCACCACAATTGATCTGCAATTCTCTAAACCAGTTCTCCAAAGCAGATTTTGGCAGGTTTTGGAGATAGAGTGTGTTTTTCCCAATATTTCTGTAAAATCTCTGGAAGACCTTATGTTTGTACCACCATAAAAGTATGTCTTGCTCACTGAATTGGTGTGGGTTCTACTACAAAGCCTTTTATTGCTGCTACAGATTGCATGTACATGAGGTTTGCTGAGATCACTAACCTGAAGCTCCTCCACTGGAGATTAGACTCAAATTATTATGGAACAATCTGATTGTGATGTTAATGCAATACTTGGAAGATCAAACCTCCGTGTCCTCTCCGTGGGTATCAGCTTTTCTGAGATAAACACCGTTTATAACCCTCCTGATAGATTTCTGAGCTGTTGTTCAAACAGGAAGGTGCTTTCTAGCAATCTCCTTCTGTGCACCCAAAGGCCTCTGTCCCCTGCAGTGTCATGGAGTTCATTCTGCCCTCATATCTTTCCTTCAAGACCGAAAGATCCTTTAACGTGCCTTTAAACAGGTCTCATCTAGGAGGCTGTGGAAGCCGTGAGTTTGTGCACCAGGTTTTCCCCTGATAGAAGGTGTTTTCCAAAGAGGAGCTTGTTTCTCACCTCCAGGGCAGGTCTCCCAGCGGGACCAGAAGAGCTGGGCACCAACAGCCGATGTTGTGTGCCCTGACTCCAGGCAGGGCCATCCCCACGGCTCCAGGAGGGCAGGGAGCCTTTGGAGGTGAACTGTGAGTGCAACTGCCAGCTGAGCACCACAGATACCCAGAGGTGAACCCCTGAGGCTCTTTCCTGGGCTCAGGGGCATGGCTGGGGCAGGGAATGCCTCTCCCATTCCTGCCAGTGCGTGACTTGAGCCCAGCCTGGCACTCAGGATTTGGGGTGTCTGGGAGCAGCCCCTTTAGTTGTGTATCCTCTGCTGCTCCTGAAAAGGCTGCTGCAAAGCCATGGGCAATCTTCCATATCAGCCCTGGCTTGCTGAGGGGCCAGGAGGCTCTGACACGGCGTGGGAGGCAGCTGGGAGTGTACTGTGGCTGGGGAGAGGGTGGAAGAATGTGCTGGTCCTTTCCAAGTGCCTCGGCCCATCAGGAACCTGGCCTGAATTTCCTTCCCCCTCCCATCTCTCCTATCTGAGCAATTCCTGGGGGCTGTGGGCAGAGATGGGCCCTCCCAGCACGTGGCCTGATATTCCCCAGAGAGCCTGCATGGATTATTTGCTGCTGCTTCAGGTCAGTTGTGCTAGGCGGAGATGAGCAGCAGGTTGGAAATGCCAGAAGGAGCTCTGCTTGCCTGGAGGGCTCCAGGGAGGCAGGAGGTGTGTGATCCTGGTGGGTCTAGGGCAAACCTGTGCCCTTTTTTACCTGGACATGCCTGCCCAGTGCTCTGCATGAGAAGAGGCTCTGCTTCCACCTGGGGCAGTGCTTGGTGGGCAAGGGCTGGATGCAGGAGATGGGCTGCTGTTCCCTCTTTGGAAGAAGAAGTTGTGACTTTCTGCACATTTCTCGTGACCAGCTGATGAGGTTGCAGTCCCTGATCCCAGGCTGGGGTGTACTGAGTGTTTATAGTGCCTCTATCACTTTTGAAGATAAGGGCACGTTAGTATTTTATTGCCCTGTTCCTTCCATTGAGGCACCATCCAGAGAGAGAAGAGGAGAGGGGAAGGACTCATTTCCTTATGACAGGGGATTAGTCACTGCAGCCTGGCCCTCCAGTGAGGGCTGAAGGCTCCCCCCTCCAGCACACCGGCCTGCGAGGTGGGGGCTTGAGATGGAGAGAGCCCTTCCCCACCCAGCCCTCTTCCCCCATCTTGTCCTGAACTTGGCTGTGCTCCCCTGTGCCTTTCCTGCAGGGAATCCTGGAGCACCCTCAGCTTTTGCCACGGAGCTGGTGAGGGGCAAGAGGCCATCTGAGGGGCTGGCTCTGTGCTGTGCTAGCAGGGCTCCATCCCTTCACTCACACTCCCCATCAGCAGAGCTGCCCCGGGACAGTCTGGGCTCCTGTTCTCTCTGTCCCTAGCCTGGGCTACATCCAGGCTGCCCTCCAGAACCTGCTTTATCAATCATGAGGAGCATGGCTATTGCGTGATGCAGAGATAACCACTGCCACCACAGCTGTGCACCCAGTGTCCTCCCCTCCCCTTCCCCATCCTCCTTCCCAAGTGGAAAATCTGTGTCAACCTGCCTCGCCCTGTAGCCAAATTTCACATTTTTGGGTACATTCACATTGAAGGCCAGGAAAGCTGGAGGGGAGAAATGTTCCCTTCCCTGAACCCACCCGCTGCTTAATGCAGGGGCTCCCCTGTGGCAGGGCTGGTGGCCCAGGGGGCTGGGGAACTGGTCCCTGTTCCAGTGTGACGGGTGTTTCTGTACCCCGAGCTCTGAGCTCTGCCTTCCTCTGCCTGTGCCAGCTGCCTTTCTCCTTCTGGGGGAAGCTTCCCTTATGCTCCTTGAATTAAAGCATTAATAAGCCCAGCACCAATCAAGATTTGAGCATTTCAAATGCCCCTTTGTTTAATTAGCACAGCCTCTGCCTGCAGACAGGGGTGGGAGGCGAGGGGCAAGGACCCAGTGCCCAGGAATTCCTCCTCTTTAAGGTGTGACATTTTGTGCCAACTATTTTCTCTCCCACTCTCTCCACCAGCTGCCCAGGAAAAAAAAACATTTATGGCCAAAAGACCCTCAGAACTTGCAGCATCTCCTGGGGGGCTGCACCAGCAGGTTAAGCCTCTTGCATGCCCCAGGGAACTCTTTCCCCCAGGGCAGGAATAAATAACTCAGCTGGTCCAGGCTTGAGGCTGTGCTTTGTGCTTTGTCCCTTGGCCATGGAAATGGGGTCACTGGCCTTTGCCTCGAGATCCACCTTGGTCCCCTTCAGCGAGTGTCACCCTGAGGATGGGTCCCCGTGTAGCTCCTTGCTCTCTGAGGAGGGGAGAAAGCGTGACCCAGCGTTATCAGGAGCGTGTTAACCCCACAGCAAACATGATTTCACTGGTGCAAGGGTGACGGCGGTGACGTTCGAGTGGAGAACATGGTCCCTTCCTCTCCATGACCTAATCTAAATTGCTTTATGAGGGGTCAGCAGGTAGACCAAGGCCTCCTGCTCCCTGGAGGACAAGGTGGTCTCTGGCTGGCCCTGTGCTGTGGCACAGCAGAGCAGGGGTTCTCTCATGTGGGGCAGTGGTACAGCAGATGGATTAAAACGTTCTTGCTCCCTGGTGGGCTGTGGGGCTGGGCTGCCTGCACCTCCTCTCCTGCCATGGCCTGGCACGTGCCAGCATCCCCCAGTGCCAGCAGCAGCCTGTGTGGACGTCCTGCTGCTGTTCCCATGCAGGGCTGCAGCCACGCAGCCTGTCCCTCCACACACTTGGCTCCTGCCTGCCCATCCCTTGCAGCTTTCCAGTGTCTCACTGGTGGCATTTTTCTCCCAAAACAGACCCTTCAAGGACCTTGGGGCTCAGGACCTGCCTGTGAGGCCTCTCTGCAGCTGAGCTGGGCTGCTCAGACTCCACCATAGCCAGGAGCTGCCTCTGGTCCTTGGGACCATGTTTGCCCCAGGAGTGCCAGTGCTCACTGGGATGGGGATGTGGGAATGCCAGGGCTGCCCACCACCTGGGGACTTGGGTGTGCCACACACAGGGGCAATGAATCCCCCTGTGGGCATCCCAGTCTCATCACACCTGCATTCCTAGAGGCAAGAAGGGCTGGGGGGACAGAGAGAAGGTGCTGCCTGCTATTACCCCACAGGGAGCTCTGCATATCCCTGCTGGCACCCTGGCAGTAGTGGTGCGTGGCAACCTCCCATCGTGGTGCCCAGGGACAAACTGTGCCAGGGAGTGGCCCTCCTCCCCCTCAGCAGTGCTCCCACCTGCCTGGGCTCCCGGGTGACAAAGCCATCAGCTGTGGGGTGGGGAGGCAGGCCAGAGCAAGGGCCAGGGGTACCTTTCCTATCTTGGCCCCCTCCACAGCCCCCTCCTGGCCCCTCGGTGCCAGAGAAAAGCTCGGATACAGTCTGGCTAGAAAGACGTATTTATTGCGACATCGGTTTGCAACCAGCACTCACCCCCCCCCAGCAGCGACTCCAGACCCACGCACATGCCCTTGACCCTGCTGTGATGCCCATGGCCGGCGGGCCGGTCCCTGGGGCCACAAGCCCACTCCCCTTTCCAGGCAGGTTCATTGGGGCTGCAGGCTGGGATCCCGCCGTGCCAGGAGCTGCCTTGCGAGCTGGCAGCGTGGAGTAAAGAACAGAAGCCGGATTCAGGGTCATTCATCAGTGTAAGCCACCAGCTGGGATCTCCGAGCAGTCACAAGGCTCTCAGAATCCCAGGGAGAGAGCGGGGTCAACCCCCCCAAGCACATGAGGGGGCTGAGCACGGGCGATGCCGCCGTGCCCTCTGCTCTTACCGCGTTCCCTTGGTGCCAGCCTGGACGCTCTGGGGAGCCGGGAGAGGTGCCAGCCTGGTTCCCCCCTGCAGCCACTACACGTATCCTGTCAGGTTGTAGGAATTGACTTCACTCTTGGTCTTCTGCACCGGGCTGACAGAGGGCCGGGGGCTCTTGCTCCCCAGCAGCTGGGGCTGGTGGGCGCTGGCGTAGGCGGTCCTGGTGTCCCGGGCAGGGCAGGAGGTGCAGAGGATGAAGCCGCCGACGAGGGAGAGGAGGGAGGAGATGATGCCGAGGTAAAGAGCCTCCCCGAGCTCGAACTTCATGCTGTCGGGGATGACGGGGTTGCGGAAATCCCGCAGCACCACGTGGATGTTCCACACCAGCGGGATGAAGCAGAGCAGCCCCCCGAGGACGAAGACTGCGCCGCCCGCCACCGCCACCCGGTCCTTGCCCGGCGAGCCCTGGCTGAAGACGGTGCACCTCATGCCCACGACAGAGAGCAGGCAGGCGAGGGAGGACACGGCGCAGGAGCTCACCATGAGGGCTTGGGCCGCCTGGACGTCGGCGGGCAGGTTGAGGAGGGAGCTGTAGATGTCGCACTGGGTGATGCCCGTGCTGTACGTGGCGCACTCCATCCACAGCCCCTTGGTGAAGCTGATGGCTGTCACGATGCTGGAGCCGATGTAGGAGCTGGTCTTCCAGCTGGGCAGCAGTGTGGCCGTCAGCGTGCCGATGTAGCCCAGGAAGGCCACGGTGTAGCCCAGCAACTGGAGCCCCATGGACACCATGGTGGGGGCTGGCTGTCACCTCTGTCGCCTAGCCAAGGCTCGCAGCTTGTCGCCCAGGTCCCTCCCGTGTGCTCACGTTCCCATGGCCCTGCGAGAGGCTCCGCTCGCAGCGCTGCAGCTCCACCCCGCTGCCGGGGGCGCTGGTTTTGTGCGGGGTGGGAGCCGCGGGGAGGTTACCTGCGAGAGTGGAAAGCAATCCCTCCCCGATTAACGATTGACCCAAGCCCGTGGAGGAGCGCCAGGCGCCCTTTCACCTCCGCTATCTCCCCAGCCAGGCTCCCGAGGCAGAGCAGCGCTGCCCAGGAAGGACGCCAAAGCCCTCCCCTGCACTGACGCCGCGGGCAGGGATGGAGAGCCAGCTGCTGCTGCAGGGAAAGTGCCCCTGCCTTCCTCGAGGTCCCTTGTCTTCTGTGATGCCTCGAGCTGAGGAAGCCAAAAAGCTATGGCCACACCATCTTATTTGGGACCTGCTGGAGGTGACTTCAGGTGGTAAACCCAAAGCTCCCCCAGCTGAGGAAAGGGGATGGCACCTCTTACCCATCTGCATGTGGCTCACCCAAGGCATCTGCAGTCACCCACGACCCACCCCGAGCTGCTGAGGCTCCTTTGGGACAAAGGGACATGGCCATCTGAGATTGAACCATGGATATCAGCCTTTCTGTGCTGCTGGGGACAAGGATGGAGGGAGATGCATGTGACAGTGACACCTGCATCCCCAGGAGAGCCTGGGGGCCCACAGAGGGCAGAATTACATCAGGGCTGGCATCGCCTATGGGATGCTTCACTAGCCAAGCGGGGTGACCTGTCCTGTGGAGGGGTGAGCAGTTCGGGGTGCAGCTCATGCTGGGATTTTGTGTCGGTGCCACCTCCTGCCCACAGTCCTGTACACAGGTGGGGGGGTTGGCAGAGGTGGTGGAGAGGGTTGGTTTGTTTTCCCTCTGCTTTGTTTAAAAATTCCTCCTTCTGTGGTGCCTTGCGAAACCGGGCTGAGCCCCGGCACCGCGGCCAGTGGCCTCCCTCACCCTGGGAACGCTCCTGGCTGAGTGTGCTGCTGCCACCCAGGGCCTCCCCCCTGCTCCTGTCCCCCCCGCTGCCACCTCAAATGCTTGGCACCAAAATTTCCCAGCTTTCCATCTCCTCTCCTGTGCTCTAACCAAGACCTCCCACACCGTCTCAGCTGCTGGAAAAGAAACACCTGGGTTGCTCAGGGTGCTCAGGGTGCTCAGGGTGCCAGCAGGAAGGCCAGGGAGGGAGCTCTGTGGTACTTACAGAGGTGGCTGGAGGTGCAGGGTGGGACCCAGGGTGGCTGCAGCCGGGGGTCACCCAGGACTGGAGGCGGCTGCTCGGGGCAGGGTGAGCAGCCAGGGCCCCAGCTCAGGGGATCAGGGGTTGCAGTTGTTCAGCTACAGCTTTGCACAATCCACCTGCAAATCTCCTGGATCAGAGGCTTATTGCAGAACAGAATTAAACCCTTTGGGTGTCGGGAAGGATTGGGGAGCTGGGATGTCTCGCTTTGCTTGTTGTCTATGAATTATTGCGGTAGGTTCACCTAATGGGTTCAGGTTTGAGGCTTGCTGTCATCCTTCTGGACAGCCTTAGTGGCTGTGCCACCATCCATGTGTCCACTCTGGGCTGTGCTGCCTCTATTGGGGTTCAAGGGGCAGTGAAACACCAGCAGGTTGAGCTCCCCACTCCTCAGAGCCAGACTGAACTTTTGGTTTACTCTTCCTGGCCCTGCTTGTCCTCCACGGGGTTTGTTGTTGTAAGACTACTGGCCCAAATGAGGAGCAAATGGGGAAGGTAATGAGAGACCCGTGCCCCCTCCTGCTCACCGGCTGCCACAGATGGAGAGGGGCAGGGAGGGCCTCTGGTGACAAATTGTGCTCGGAGCTGAGCAGGGTCCGGCCAGCGTTTGGACAGCAGTGTTTGGATGCTGATAGCAGAGCTACAGCAGGGACCATTTGCTATTTTCTTTCCTTGTCCCAAACTGAAACTCTCCCAGGAGCAGGAGGTGACTGGTCTGCCAGTGGCACTTTTCTTTGAGTGCTTGGGCAGGAGGAGTGGGCAGGGAGGGGGTGAGTGGCCCTGCTGGGGCCAGGGGCTGCATCAGCCTTGCACTCTCACATCGAGGAGCTTTTCTGTACCTCCTGGTGTGGCCCACATCTCAAAAACTCAAAGGAGAGGGCAGGGAACACTGCCAAGTGCTTGCTCTCCCATCTGTGGAGATGGGATCTGGCATCTCCCTGGGATGATGGGCCATGGATGCCTGAGCAAGACCATTGCCCTGATAGTGCCTGGGCTCCATCCCTGCCATGTGTCTTCCCTCCCTGTCTGCTCTTGAGCCTCTCTCGAGCCATCAGCTGCCTCCTGGTGGCTCTGTGCTTGCCACCACCGTAGCCCATCAGTGTCCTCATCATGCCCTTTGTGCTATCCTCAACACAAGCCCCCCACACTGTGCCCATGGCATGCCCAACACTCAGTCCCATCCCACGCCCATTGCACTGTCCCAATCCCATACCCATATGCCGCCCCACCTTTTCCCATCCCTTTCCCATCTCCCCTGCCTCCCTTATGCAAATGGCTACAAAGAGCACTTAATCATCCTTGTTAATTGTCTCTACCCTCCTCTGTTCCCCCCCGGGGATTTTCTCACAAATGGTGTCCAAATTTTCCCTTTTGTGTTTTGCTTTTCCACCAGAGATCGCAGCCCCTCCGCCCCCAGCCTCCCCCCGGCCCTCTGTTTACACAACTGGGACAAATTTCACACCGCNCTCTGATCCCAGCGGCCACGGGTGGGACAGAGGGTGCTGGCACTGGGGCAGGGCTGGTCGGGCGGGTGAGGCTGCGGGGCTGCGGCGTGGGCGAGCAAGGCAAAGGGGAGCGGGCCAGGGTGAGCGGCTGTGGCGCTGAAGCTGCTCTGTCTCCTAGAGCCCTTCCTCTCTGGAGACCGTGGCTGCCCCGAGCCCAGGAGGGACCCGC
>VXBC01001831.1:121469-142695 GCA_013399945.1 Ploceus nigricollis | reverse complement strand
CGGGCTTTGCCCGGGGATGGGGACACGGGGAAGGTCCTGGGTTTGCTTCTGCCCCTGGCGACAGCAATCCCTGTGTTCTAACACGCGGCTGAGCAGCGCTGGGGACAGGAGGGCTCCCAGGGGAGGTGGCACCAGGACGAGTCGCAACGTGTTAATCACCGGCTGCGGCTTAAAGCGAGGAGGGACCGGCTGGACNAGGAAGCCCTTCCCTGGCGGGACAGGGTGTATCCCCGAGCCGGAGGGCAGAGCTGGGCGCACACCCACCGCTCCCTGCTGCTCCCCAGCCCGACCGGCGAACGGCGTGTGCTGGACCAGCCTGGGCCCCCGCCTGCCTCTTTTGGGGTGTCCTGGGCTGTAGAGGGACAGAGGGAGGGAGGTTGTGGAGTTTCCCTCCCCAGGGCAGGTTTTCCTGGCGTGCAGGACTTAAAGCTACTCTGGTTTAGTGAGCCGGAAATTCCCTGTCACTGCAAATCCAAGGAGAAGTGCCAAAGCAGAGGCTGAGCCTCTCCAGGAGAGTGGGGGGTGCTTGGCAAGAGCTCGAAAAAGCCCTAAAGAAAGTTAAAGGAGGAAATCCAGCCACTTAAGCATTTTGTTCTTATGAGTTTTGACAGCTGATTTTTTTTTTCCTAATAGCTTAGTCTCAGAGCCTGCTTCTCACCCCCTCCCATCCCTCTGTTCCTTGGGAGCTGCAGTGGTTTCACAGGTGATTAGAAAATGAACAGATCTGCCCTCTCCAGATTTACTGTTATTAATATATGCTGGTTTCCCAGAGAACAGGCTGGGAATGCAGCACAGGATGTTGGCTCCTCTGAAGCACCACAAATGTGGAGGAGGAACCTGGTGCTCTCCATGGCTGTGCACCCTGGCTGGGGGCCTGATGCAGGTTTCTCCTGTGGGACTGGCACATTTTGGGACCATCCCAGGAATTACTGTCCTGTTTCCGAGTAGGGGGTGCCTGCAAAAATCCACTTTCTTTGGGGTTTTGGGAGAAGCAGGAGTGTGTGTGAGATGAGACCCATGGGTTGGGGCTGGGCAGGGTGGTGGGGATGGTGTGGGGCCCCCACAGTGCCTCCAGGACAGACTCACGCAGGGACAGGGATGCAGTGTCTGCAAGGCTGCAAGCAGGGAATCACCACTGCTGATGCTGGGTAAATCCCTGTGTAATTAAAAGGTTTTTAATGACAGAGGAGGAGGGAGCAGCACGAGGTGAGTGATCACTGGAAGTGCTGGTTATGGCAGGGGCAGAGCTGGTTCTGCCACCCTCCTGCGCCCGGAGTGTCAAGGGCTGGCAGCTGCACGGGACAGGTCCCATGATCCTTCCCCAGGGATTTCCTTCTGCTCCTCTCCCCTGGGTGAAATCCTAAAGGGTTGCAGGAGGCTGGGGAAGGTGAGGGGTTCCAAAGTGCCCTGAGGAGCAGCAGTGAGGGGGGGATGGTGGGCAGCCCTGGCTGCTGCTGGCCCCTCTTACAGTGGAGATTTTTTTCTAGAAGCAAAGAAGGACCTTTTTGGGCACAGTGAGATCAAAAGGTGCCAGCAAGGAGGGTGCAGGACGCTGTGCATGCATGTTTGGAGTGCCTGGGCAGCTCTGGGATTAGGCTGGGGTCTTCCAGCCTCAGCACCTCTTGCTTGTTGGGATTTTCTAATCAGCTGCAGCTTTTTGGGAAAGAATAGAGAGTGCATATGCTGGGAGCCAGGAAGGTGACTTTTGGGGCTCCTCTCCCAAAAGTGTACATTGATTGCCCTCTGCTTGTGTGGCTCGGTGGAAGTCTTGAGACATTGTGGCCCCAAAGCACTTCTCAAAACCCTGGGAACTTGGCAAAAGGGAAACTGAGGCATGGGGCCACTGTGTGTCCTGAGAGCTGCAAAGCCCCAGATCGTGTCCATGTCCCATTGTGGGAAATGGATTTATAGAAAACTCTTAAAGCTCACTGTGATAACACCTAGTGTTAAAAAAAAAAAAAAAAAAAATCAAGAGAAAACAGAGAAAAAAGATTTACCCATCATACAAGAAACACAGTATATTGTAATTAAGAAATAGTTAACTTCTGATTATAGTAGTGTAAATTATAACATCTGTATTGTCTCACCCTTCACATAAGACTAAAAATAGAATAAAAGTTTTTAAAATGCCTCTCATCTCTAAGTCAAAAAAAAGTATAATCTGACATCCCATGTCCTGGTCCTGCTGTCAGCTGCTCCCAGGAGCAGTGAGAACTGTGTCCCTCCTTGGTGCTGCTCCCCATCTGGAAGAAAGCTGAGCTGGGGGCTCTGCTCCAAGCTGAGGAAGGAGATGTGTGGTTTTCCTTCCCCTCTGGGAGGGTGGTTCAGCATCTGGCAGCTCTGCTCAGGGCAAAAGTCCATGCTTGGCTGGATGTGGGTTACCCAAGGAGTGCTGGGGAATGGGGTATGGCCCTGGGGATACTGCAGTGAACGTGTGTGGAGAGAAACTGAGCACCAAAGCCTTTCCTGTGGTAACCTGGAAGTCCATAATGAAAAAAGGGTGTTTTGCTTTTAGAAAACCTCCTTTTTCCTCAAAGGTGTATATGAACACAAAAATGTGATCCCAGCCCTCCAAAAAATGTTACTTCTGGATGGAAAATATTTTTTTTTTTCACTAGTTCTTAGGGTACACTGAACTGTGTGCTGAGCCCTTTCCTTGCTATCAGTTGAGTCAGTGGGTGCTAAGCTCATCCATGGCTCCCAGGACACCTGCAGCCTTGTCCCTGCCAGCTGGGCACTGTGGGACATCCCCTTCCCCCAGACAGCTCCTGCAGTGCCTGTCTTTTGGGTTGCTTCTGCCTGTATGTTAGCTGTCTTACAGCACGTTGTGTTGTCCCTGTGCAGGTGCAAGAAGAGCTGCCCCTGTTGTCACTTCTGGAAGTGCTGCTCCTGTTGCCACTTTGCAGCTTTCTTTCCCTCTGTGTGAAACCCCAGGACATCTGAGGACATCTGCAAAGATGTGTGTTGCAGCAGACCTCTCGTTAGGGGTAGAAGTGAGCCAAGACACAGACTCTCATTTAACAACATGAAAAGGGTCCTGGTTTATTCTCCTTTACAGCTTAGCCATCCTGACTGACTACAGCAAACTCCTGCTGTTGGCTTCTCTGACAGACTGACTGCTGGCTGTTTCCTGCTGGAACATAACTGCAAGTGTTTCCTTTCTGCCTCTCGACCACAGGCTTTTACCTGGCTCCACTATGACTGCAGGCTCCAACTCCATCAGACCCGGGCTCCTCCAACAGAGCCAGACTGACCTCACAGCAGAACTTCTGCAGCAGCAACTCTCTTCCCTGTTTCATTCTTCTTTGTGTCTCTCTGGATGGTTCCTTCTTCCTCAGGGCTCCTCTACCCCCTCAAGGTCCTCTTCCTCCAGGGTCTCTCTGACCAGCCCCACCCCTTTTATCACACTTATCTTTATCAGTCACAGCTGTGACCCATTCAGGGCAAGGCTGTTCTTCTTTGGTAATTAGTGCAGCTGTGACTTACCAGGGGTGAAGTCCCTTGCAATCCCTTCTTCTTCACCTCCAGATGTGGCCGCTCTGGGGACTGGACCTGAACCGTGCCTGCTGTGACCTGCTCTTCACAGAAGCCATCAACCAAAGGATGCAGGTTCCCAGCAGGCTGAAGGTGGCAGAGAGCTGCAGCCCTGGGGACAGGAAGACAGTGACAGAGGATGTCCCTGCGTCCTTCCGGATGCACATCCCTGATAGGATTTCTCTGGCAGGTAAAGCCCTGGGTTGTCTTTTGGGGTGGGGCACAACATCCTAGGGAATAGAACCCCTTTATGACCCCCCCTTTTATTTGCTTTGCTAGAGGAGAGGATGGGGACAGATAATGCAGGCACTTCTCTTCAGGAATGTAGGGCAGGATGATGGATGGCTCGGATAGAGGTGGGCAAAGGTCACCAACAGAAGTCTGGAGGGGCCTTAAATCCAACAGGTGAGGAGCAAAATGTGGAGGTATCTCTCTTGGCCTTTGGTAGGGTCCCTGCTTTGGGATGCAGGACGTTTGGCCCTGTCTTTGCCAAGCAGCTCTGAAACCTTGCTGTCCTGAAACAGTGGCTCTGCCTCTCTGGGCTGTCCAAAAAGCCCCAGGCATGGTGTTCATCTGGCACTAAACACAGGCTTGACTCTCCACCTGGGTGCATCTCTCGTCCCTTTCCTGAGGCCATTCAGGTTGGCTTAATTCTTCCCTCTCTCCTTTCTGTAGAGATATCAGACACCAGTTTGAGGCCAGTCCTGTTGACCCAGCCAAGGAAGGTCCCCTCTGTTGTGGTGCACGTGTCCCCAGACCCCTCTGGGGACCTCCCTTTCCTGCCCTCAGCCAGCAGAGCCAGCGCCCAGCGACGCAAGCGATCGGTACCGTACGGGCAGGGACGGGGTGCCTGGGGTGGGGAATAGGAGCAACCCCAAATTCGGGGTTCTCCAGATAGCTGTTATCACCCCAAGCCAGGATTCATCTTCCAGGAGGTCCTAGGAGTGAGAGTGTAGGGATGGTGGGATCTCTTTCTGACCCAGAACCGGTGCACACCTGTGTGCTGGGACCTTGATCCAGCCACATCTCCTGCTGCATTTTGTGGGCAGGGGGTTGGCTAGGGTAAGTGCATCCCACCACTGGCTGCTGCTGCTACTTTTTAAGTCCTTTTTCAACATGTTTTTCTTCTTGAAGTGTGAGGGCAGAGCTGGTTCATCACAGCAGTATAAAGGGTTCTGGGTCAGAGCCAAAAGCAGATTTTAACCTTGAGACTCTTTCAAAGAGAGGTCCCAGGCATGGGCAGGCAAAGACTTGGTTTGGCTGCTGGAGCTGCTGTTCTGCCTCCTCAAGTGCTTTAATCTCCCTGAAATCTGAGAGCTGATCCTGGACAGGTTTGGTTCAGGGTTTTTGATCTGGCTAGAGTTCAGATCAGCAGGCTCGTGCTGGGGACCCTCTGTCTGCTCTGAGTATGTCTCCTCCCCTGCAGCAGCATCAGGTCACCAGGCTGGGGCTCCTGTAGAGCTCCCACCACTGAGTGCTGTCCCTGTGCTGATGGGCCCCTGGCCCTGCAGCCCACACAGGGCCCCAGGCTGGGCTCAGCTCTCTGCTAACGTGGCTGTGTTTGATTCCCACAGGGCCATCACAGCAGCAGGTCACGGAGGGACAGGACCCCGAGTGACAGTGCCCAGCTGGCCTTGCACAGCCCAGGACAGCAGCATGAGGGGTGAGCACGGGCCCAGAGTCACCCAGGGCAGGTGGGGAGCAGCATCTCCTCTCACTGGGCTGTTTTGAAGCTCTGTGGTGTGGGTGTCCTGGGAGGGGCATGGGGGATCCAAATCAGAGCAATGCAGTGCCTGGCATGTCCTGCTCATCCATGAGAGGAACGTGGCCTTTGGTGCCAGAGATGTTTGTGCTGGGCAGCTTTGAAGGCAGCTGTGTTGTTCCCCAGGCCTCTGCTCATGGCCTTGGGCTCCAGAGTCTCTGCAGTGGGGAAATTGTCTCTGAGCTGGTCCTGGAGCAGGAACTACTGTCCCACTGGAAGTCCAGAGCTGCCCTGGGTGGCAGGAGAGCAGCGTGGCACACAGCCATGCTTGGCTTTGGAAGAATCAGGTGGCTGCCTCCAAGCCTGGGGGCTGCTGGAGAGGGTTCTCCCAGCTGATGCCATCGGGGTCTGGGTGCCAGTGGCATTGCCCAGAGATGCTTGGAGCTGCTGAAGGGGTGCGGGGCAGTGCCTCGTGCCAGGCTGTGCCCTGTGGCGTGAGACCAGGGAGTAACAGGCGTGATTCTGTGTGCACCCAGGCCGGGCTCGTGTCCCCTGCCTGCTCCCAGTGCCCCACTCCCCCTCCTCACAGAGGCAGGCAGGATCTACTCCATGCAGAACATCTTCCAGACCATGTACCTCCTGGGCCAGGTGCTCTTCCACCGTGTCCAGGACTCTCTGCGAGACCCGGCGCCGTCCAGGTGACTCGTCCTGAGCCAGCTCTCTGTCACTCTGCAAGAACTGGCCTGTGCCTTGCTGGGGCACGAGCCAGGCACGAGCTCTGTGAGCTGTGGGCTGCAGGATGGTCCTGCATGGCTGCCTTGGACTTCCTTTCTCACCTGTCCTGTGTGCCAGCTCTGTGCCAGGCCTTGGTGCACCTCACTAACCCAGCCAGGCTTGAGTCTGCTGCTCAGCTTAACACCAGTCCCCTGGGCACCCTGAGTGACCCAGTGCTGCTGTGGCATTGCTGGGGGGGTGCTGCTAAGCAAGGACTAATTTTTCTGTGTTCTTTCATTACTTGTTGGAGACGGGTGTGTGAAGGGAATCAAAATCCAGAGCAGATGGCCTGACCCAGGTGCTGTCCCTGAGACAGCCTCTCCTGCAGGCTCCCAGCACCTTTGGCTGTGTCTTGGTCACTCTTAATTAGCCTTTCCATGAGCTGGCTGCACTTATGCCACAGCCAGTGCCCCTGGCCAGGGTGTGGTGTCCCTTTGTGCTCCCTGGAGCAGGTGTGCCGTGGCCTCAGTCCCTCCAGATGTGCTGGAGGAACCATCTCCACCACCCTTATCTGTGCCACTGCAGTAAATTCTCTGTGCTCAAAGACATCCTTGCAGCCTTAAGGTGTCCCCACTGCTCTAAGGCTGCTGAGCACCTGGAGGAACATCTAAATACTCCTCATTCACCTTGAGCAAAGCCTCCAGGCAGGAAGGGAGGAGAACCAGCATCCATCATCACATCCATCATCGGTGGCACATCCTGCCTTCCCTCCCCAGCTGGCTCTTGCTTGCTGAGGATCCAAAGTGATGTCTCTGCTCTTAAAAACTGGAGGCTGAGACTGTCTTCAAACATAATTTTCATTTCTTAATGACCAAGAGATCTGGTTAGTGGCTACAAAAGACCTTCTCCCTCCTCCCTCCAGCAGTGGAGGACATTCAGGCCATGGTGGCCTGCAGAGCTGCTGTAATGCAGTGGGGTGACTCTGGGGCTTCTCCCAGGCCTTGATCTCCTTTTGAAACCAGCCACCCTCCAACACCTCTTCTTAGTGCTTTACATCCCTTCAGATGCAGACATCCCTTCAGAAATATGACAGCCTTGTACCCCTGTGCAACAATAAAAAAACCAAAAAGAGTGTGCTAACTTCTTTGTCCTGAAATTTTAGTAAAGTCTGGTCTCAGAGCCTGGAATATCTGGCTGACAGTGACCTCTTGAAGGGTATGAGTCACCAGAAGGCAATTTCTAGTCTCTAAAGGGTGTCTACCTGTATCAACTGGGATTTTGAGTGAGAAGCTGCAGGATGTGTCCTTTTTTCATGGTTCTCTACTGGGGGGAAAGAGCATTTTCTTTCTGTTGTGACTGTCATTTTACACTGCAGCTACATTTTGTGGAGGTATTATCTCACAAATGGAGTTTCAGACAGGGATTCAGTGAATCTCCACATGCTCTTCTGGCTTGTCTTCAGTGAGATCAGCATCATGTTGCAAACAGGGATAAACACCCTCTCCTCCCCAGGGTCTCCAAGGAGGGGGGTTAGGAGCTTGTTAACCCCTAGGGGATCAGTGAGTGCCTGTGTGAGTTATACCAGGGGAGTTTTGGTTATAGAATAGCTGGCTTTGGGCTAGCCTATGATGACAGGAATTTGTATTTTTCTCACAGTGGATCTACTTTATTTTGTGACTCAGTGGTGTGGACCCTGCAGTGAGGCTGTGCCTCCAGGGACTGCCCTGGAGATCAGGGGTCTGTTGCTGCCTCTGCCAGTGCAGCAGCTCATTCCAGTGCTTCCGGGGAGGGAAGAAAGTGGTGAACATTTGTCTTGCTTGTTTATGTTTCAAATTGCAGGTAAAATTTGCAACAAGAGCAAAAAGTGATAGCTCCCTCCAGCTGATGGCAGCTTCCTCACCTGCTGCTGTAAACAGGATCACCCCTCCATTTCAGCATTGTCCTGTGACACCTGTTTACCTGGCTGGCTCTAAAGATGTTTGATCCAGCCCTCAGTGAATCCCTGGGGCTGCAGAGGATGGATGCTTTGTGCATATG
Source organism: Ploceus nigricollis (assembly GCA_013399945.1). Classification (NCBI taxonomy): domain Eukaryota; kingdom Metazoa; phylum Chordata; class Aves; order Passeriformes; family Ploceidae; genus Ploceus; species Ploceus nigricollis. The sequence goes on along the minus strand of VXBC01001831.1, from coordinate 134,708 downwards.
TTTTCTCTCTGTTGCACCTCTAAATACAAGCGTGTGTTTCCTGTTACCTGTCTTGGATGTGCTGTCTGTCTGTCCTGGTCCCTTTGGGTGCCTGCTGGAGGGGTACCAATGTGCATGCTGGGGGTTAAGGAGAGATGAGTGGATGCTGTGCAGCTGCTGTTTGCTTTCTCCTGCTGCAGCACAGCCTGGGGACACGCTCCCTGCATGGCTCAGCTCCCCGTGGCAGCGCTGCATTTGTGGGGGGTCAGCTGCACCCACGAGCAGCTCTGGTCCACCTGCATCTCTGCTTCCTTTCCCAGCTCCCAGGAGCCCATCCCAGCTGCAGAGAGCACCTTGGAGGAGGCCGGGGTGACAGAGGTGGCAGCAATGAGAAGGCAGGTGAGACGGGGGCATTGTATAAACCAGGGGCAACCCCATGGGATGAGACGTGATGGATGTCTGAGGATATCAGAAGGCTTTTGAGAATGCTGAATATACTTTATTAAATCTATACTAAAATACATTAATAATAATTGAAGAGAGGCTATACTACATACTTACTTCTAACTTACCTATCTTAGACTAACTAAACTTAGTCTTGTGACCTTCTCGAGAGTCCAGACACAGCTGGACCCAATTGGTCCTTGCTGGTAAACAATCTCCATTTCACATTCCACAGGGAGGACAGAGAACAGAGATAAGAGATGTTTTTCTCCCTCTGCAGCTCTTTCAGCCTCTGACAGCAAACCTTTGGAAAAGTTGTGCCTTGCTCCTCTCTTACGAGGAGAAGCGAGGTGACAATGGGGGTGAAGGGCTCCAAATGTTTGCTGGGAAAGCCACAGGGGTGGGCCAGGAGGCTGCAGGGGCAGTTGCTCAGTCCTGGTGGGCTGGTGCTGTCAGACTGCTCCTACCTTAAGGACAGGACTTAGATGTGTGTTGATCCATGGAGCTCCTACCCTGAGGGGCTGCAGGACCCAGCCAGACCCCTCTGGTGGCAGTGAGGGGGGCTCAGGTGCTCTCTGATGGGAAGAGTCTTTTCCTGAAGCATCTGCTGCAGACCTGAGGTGCTGCTGCCACTCCTCCCACACAAAGGTAGCTGCTGCTTTAGAAAAGGAGGGCCTGAAGGAGCAGCAGCTCCCACCTGTGCATCCCTTGCTGTCCCATGCCTCTGGGGTGCTGACAGTGCCCTGCTGCTTCCCTTGCAGCTGGCCAGGATCTCGGGGAGGCTGCGCCTGCTGGAGGAGCAGTGCCACGCCTGGAGACAGAAGGAGGCCCTGCTGTACTCCGTGATGATCTCTGCTTGCCTCATCAACACGTGGCTCTGGCTCAGAAGATGATGGCCCGTGCCCGACCTCCCCTGCTCGCCCTGGCAGGGTGGGTGAGGGCAGGGACAGGAGCATTTCTCGTGTACTTGCCAGCAGTGAAACTTTTTTCTTGACTAGGACTGCTTTTTGCACTGTGGGCCCTCGAGAATCCGTGTCCTTCAGGCCTTGGTGACAGTGAAGGTGTGAGAAGCTGCTGTGGAGAGCTGAGGTCTCCTACGAGCTTGGTGGCTGACACAGGAGGTGTCTGTTCTGTGCAGTTGCCCTCAGGCTGCCAGAGGAGATGCAAACCTGGGGAGCTGGGTGTTTGTGGGTGTGGGATCCTGTTACAGTCACAGCCTGTGGTGGGCCTGGTCCCCTGGCCACATCCCACCTTGGAGATCTCAACTCTGACCCCATAAAAGTTCTCAGCCAGCTGCTTGGTCTATTCCTTACCTTCTGTAGAGTGACTGAGTGTTTCTAAACTTCTGCTGGGTTTTCTTTTCTTCCTTTTGCCACTGCTGTTTGGGGGAGGTGGTGCTGCCAGGTCTCCTGTGCCACAGCCCCTCTTCCAGGAGTGGAGCTGGAGGGGCCAGGAGCTCCCACCCCTGCAGCCACAGCTGGCTTGCAGATGTTCAGATCCAAAGTGACTGCAAGAGCCTTGCTGACATCTGGGCTTATCCAAGGGCTTGGCTCTTTCCCAGAGAGGCTTACGTGGGAAACCTCCCCATGGTCCATGGTGGCTCTCTGGATTATAAAACCTCATATCAACAGTGATAGCACCAAACAGGTCAGGGACAATAGATATTTGTTAGGCTCCCCGTGGCAGAGGGGAGTGGAGGAGTGTCTCTCCCAGGTCTTGCTGCCAAGCTGCAACTTCAGTGATGGTGCAAGAACATGGGTGAGGGAATTCCTGACCCAGATGCTCTTTAGCTGTGACCAAGCTCAGTTTAACAGCTTCTTCTGTTTGTTTTCTTCTCCAGAGTTTAGTAACACTTGATTCTGAGGTGACTTTGAGACGTTTTTGGTGGTTCATCCAGCACATCTGCTGGAGTTGTGCATGCAGGCCCTGGGGACAGGTTTTGGCAAGGCTTAACAGGACCTCTCTGTGTCACCTATACCTAATTATAGCTGGATCTACATGTCATCCAGATGTCCCAATAGCTTATTTACAGACATCAGTGCTCGGGTGTTTTCTGCTTGACACCGCATCAAGCGTCCGTGACTGTAAATCTGGCAGCTGGACAGTGCCTAATAAATAACTGTCCCAAAGTAATTGCAGGTCTGAGCCTGAGGCTGATTGCTGAGCTGGGGGGAGGGCTGGCATTTATTGCAGACCAGAGCCAGGGTGGTGTGGTGGGCTCGGTGTGCTGTGGCAGGGTGGATGTGCAGGGTGGGTGGCTCCCGTGGCTTGTGGTCAGGTCACCTTGCACACCTGTTATGTGTAAGGGGGTGTGAGTCGGGCCAGGAAATGAGGTAAATTGTCTGTCTTCTCTCCTTTGAGAGGTGTTAATGTGTTTTGGAGGAAGCTCGTGTTTGGGATTTATTTTGGGGTGAGAAGGGATGACTTTGGGAAGGCACACCACCTTCAAAGTGTGGCTTGAAGGTGTTTGGAGGAGAGGTGGTCCAACTGGATGTGTTCTCATAGGCAGTAACTGGCAGGTTGTGAAAGATATGACTGCTGTGTAAGGCATAAATGCTGGTGTAAATCTGGAAACACTGACCTCAAAATGCATATTTTAATAAACTCTGTGTGTTCTGGACATGTTTCTTTTCTGTGGAGTCTGATCCTGATGTCCCAGTAAGTGGGCACAGGTAAGGTTTATTCCCTGGGCAGCAGAACTGTGACCTGCTTGTGGGTGTCTCAGCCCCAGCTGCCCTGGCTGAGGGAGAATCTTGAGTAGAAAAGCTTCTGGTTAATGCTGTCCCTGTTGGAGAGTGATGCTTTTATTTCCTTTTTTCTCTTCCTTGCCTCCTTCTCCTGGCTGCTTTGTCCCAAGGCAGCACACGTGGCAGGGCTGGCTGTCCCCAAGGGCCACTGCCACAATGCAAATAAAGTGTTTTGTGCACGATGGTGCTCGAGGGAGCAGCTCCTGGAGTTCCCATGTTCCTTTTGGGGGCAGCTGCAGGCAGGGAGCAGAAAGAGAGTTGGAAGGGGGACACGTTGCTGCCAGTGCTCCTGGTGAGCTGTCACCTGGAGTCTGTGATGTGGGGACAAGAGCAGGGTGACATCCTGTGCTGCTGGGTGCTCACCCAGGAACCAGAGCCCCGGCCAAGGCTGAGAAATTCTGTTTGTTCCTTTGGACTCCCTGCTGCGTGGGTGCTCAGTGAGATCAGAACAAGTGGAATTTAAGGCTTTGAAGGGGAAAGTAAAAGGTAAACCTTTGATAGCAAAGATAAAAGAGACTCCTGGTGCTGGTGCTTTCAGATCAGCCCTGCACAAGGTGCAGGACTCCATGTGCCTGTTGGGGATGGATCCAGCCTCAGACAGTGCAAATGGTTACATCCTGGAGGGAGAGGAGAAAAACTGACCTCTTCCTTATTGCCTTGGGGATGCAGATTTTTTGCTAACTGGGCATTAGAATGACTTCCTGAGCAAAATAAGAGGGCAGGAATTGATGAAAGGTGCATTTCATGATCAGCTTCAAACTCTGCAGCTCTCTTTGATGGGACTCCAGAGCAGCACTTTTGATCCCCTGCTCTGCCAGCAGAAGAGGTAAGTGGATGTGAGGGTGTTAAAATGTGTCTACTTTTTCCAGTTTTCCATCCTAGCAGTAGCTGTGGCACAGCCTCTGAAGCAGGGAAATAATGTCCATCTTTGCTCTTCCCCAGGGCAGGGGCTGGGAGAGGAGGGGGAGCAGAGCCCTGGGAGCTGTCCAGGTGCATCCCTGGTGTGGCAGGGCCGGGGTGCTGGCTGTGCCTGTCCCTGGGTGCACAGTGACCCTTCGCCGAGGGGACTCGGGTCACTGGACACAGAGCAGCTCAGCATGGCTGTGATCTCCAGCTGGACATTGTCTGGGGTCCCTCCAGCCCCCAGGGAGGTGCTGGGTGGGGGGAGAAGGGAAACCGTGCATAGGGAAATGGAGCATCCCCGAGCAACACATTTCCCTCCTCCCCTTTCATCCCCAGACACGAGGCTGGCTGCTGTCAGCTCCTCCGGAGCGCACCTTGCTGCTCGGGGCCGGCCGTGCGGGGCGGTGACAGACACACGGTGTGCCCTGTCCCCGCTGCCACCGCCGCTGCTGCCCGGCCACCGCGCCGCCAGCCCCGCTGCCTCTGCCCTGCCTTCGTGCTTGGAAAGCCGCAGCGCTCCGGAGGCAGCCCGGGAAGCTCCTGGGGCAGGGGGGCTCCCCTGCCAGCCCTGCCAGCCCGCCTGAGGCAGCGCTCACGGCTCCGGGGACGCCGGGCTCGTAAGTGGACGCTGGTGGCGACTCCGGTGGCAGCGGTGCCCCAGGGAGCTGGGAAAGGAGGGGCAGGCAGGAGTGGGGTAGGAAAGGAAAGGAAAGGAAAGGAAAGGAAAGGAAAGGAAAGGAAAGGAAAGGAAAGGAAAGGAAAGGAAAGGAAAGGAAAGGAAAGGAAAGGAAAGGAAAGGCAAAGAAACAAAGGAAAGGAAAGGAAAGGAAAGGCAAAGAAACAAAGGAAAGGAAAGGAAAGACAAAGAAACAAAGGAAAGGAAAGAGAAAGGAAAGGAAGGACAATGAAAGGAAAGACAATGAAAGGAGAGAAAAGGCAAAGCATAGAGAAGCCAGGCAGGGCAACCCAAAGCAAGGCAAAGGAGGAGGTGGCAAGCAAGGCAAGGCAAGGGAGGGGTAGGTAAGGCAAGGGAGAGGAATGCAAACAGGGTAAAGGAGGGGTTGGACTGGGAAAGGCAAGGGAGGGGCAGGGAAAAGGAGGAGTGCACAAGGCAAGGAATGGGAAGGGGAGGGGCAGGCAAGGCCAGGCAACAGAAGGCAAGGAGAGCAGGAAAGGCAAAGGAGAGGTAGGCAAAACCAGGGAAGAGAAGGAACAAGAGGTGTTCCTCTGGCAGTGAATGAGGAGCCTGGACGGTGAGGAGAGCATCTTTCATGGCTCCAGGCAGCTGTGGGATCTCTTGGAGAGAACAAACTGCCCTGCAGGACTCCTGGGAAACATGGTGTGGGCCCATGCCATGGGGATGGGCCCTCTCTTCCCACGCTGTGCTGGATTCCTGTGTTCAACCACGTGATGTGTCCTGCACGTGTTTTCTTGTGGCTGTTGTGTGCTTTTGCAGGTCCCTGGGGTAGGGTGTGCCCGTGGTCTCCTCCCCCTGAGGATGCCAGCGAAGAGCAATGGTGTGCACAGCTCCCCAGCCAGCCTCCAGCCCAGGGGTGACACGGAGGGGACAGGGCTCAGCACCAGGTCAGGCTGCTCCCTGCTTTGGTTGAGGGAGGCCCTGCTGGGGCAGGGGAGGGAGAGGCCTGGAATGGGCAGGGCTGTGGTGCCCAGTCTCTGCTGCCAGCTTCCTCCAGTGTGCCTGGCAGTGGCAGTGCCATGGTGGCACAGAGTGGATGTGATCCCCCTTTTTCCCCACTGCAGGACCTGCTCAAGCCCGGATGGCACCAGCTCAGAGCTGCAGAGAGGAGCCAGCCTGCGTGGGGGGGAGCAGAGGGCTGACCACGCTTTCCAAGGCCAGGGAGCCTTGGCCAGGTACTTGTGTGTGCCCCTGGCATGGGGTGAGCCTTTTGTGCCTGGCCTTGGCACTGGGGCCTTCTGTGGGGTGAGGGTCCCCTTCCGCTGTATGGAATTCGTGGGGTGCAGGGATGAGCATCTGTAAATGCTGCTCTTTGTGCCCCAGTGCCCGTGGAGAGGGTTTTGGTAGGGGATGGCTTCACCCCCAGTGGGCTCAGAGGCTCCTTTCCCTGCAGGCAGCCTCCCTCTGCCTCAGTCACCCACAGATTCCTCATATTCCTGTGGGAGTGACAGCAGGACTGGGGTAGAAGCTGTGGAACTCTATCAGGGTGGTCTCTATTGCTTGTATATTTTTGGTCCCACATCATCACTAAAAAGGGTAAAAAAGAAATTCTAGTGCTTGAGAGGGACCTGCAAGAGTTTTCTTCCCAGCTGCAGCTCCCCTGATGACTCTGAAGGTTCTGCTGTGTCCTTGCTCTGTTAAGAACTCCTGGGTGTGCTGTCTCCCCTGTGCAGGATAGTCCGGCTGGTGCTGGTGCTCAGGGACTGGGCCAACAAGAGCCTGCACGAGGAGCAGCAGAGGCCAGACCCCTTCCTGGAGCGTTTTCAAGAGCCTGAGCTCCTGACAGTGCCTGCAGGCGCTGAGCCTGAGGATGAGGAGGCTGAGAAGTTAAACAAAAAGTAGGGTCCCTTTCCTGTGGTCCCAGCTGGGGATCAGCTGTGCATGGAGCTCGGGGGCTCCCAGTGGGGGTGGCTGATGGGGATAGGAAGGAAGGAAGTGGGGTGGTGTGGTGGGAAGGGTCCCTCCTGCCCTCTCCAGCCCCTGTCTTGGCAGCCAGCCTGGCTCTGCTGGGCTGTTTTGCTGACACACAGGAGGACCTGGTGGACTGTCCCTGTGAAAAAGACCTGGCCTGTCCCTCAGCCATGGGGTCTTCTCCCTCCTGGTCCATGCCCTGGTGGGAAACACATCAGATCTCCTCAATTTCATACCAGTCCCGCACTAGGGTTGTTTTTGGAGCCAGCCCTGGGTCTGTAATAAGATGCACCTGCAGCTTGTGCATATGAGGGGCTGGACACAAGCAAGCCAAGGGATGCAGGACTCCACCCACATCCCACCCAGGAGCCACAAAACTGGGATTTACCAGTCTCATTCATCATCTGCAGGATGAAGGGAGTGTGTTTACTGTCTGTGCCCCCACAAAGAGCAGCTTTCTGAAAAGGCTCTTTCAAATCCAGCCCTTTCATCTCCTCAGCTCACACTCCTGGTGAGAAGCAATAACCTGGCTTTTCTTCTGCTGGCTAATTAGAGGGCAAAGCTCACAGACTACTCTGGACCCTACCATTATACATGGTAATTAAAACACCAAGAAATAATTGTTTTCTGTAGGAGAAAAATAATCTGAGCCTTGTATCTGGGTCTTTACTAGTAATGGAAGAAAATACTGTTCTGGCCTGTGAGGTTAAGGGGAGCTTGTTCATGACTAGAAGGAGCTGAAGTGTGCTGTGAAGGGGCTGCTCAGTGCCAGTGGCTTCTGGGGATACAGTGGGAGCTTCTGGGGTTTTCTAGGTCCTCAGCTCCACAGGTAAGAAGAGCCCCAAGTCTGGTAATCCCACACGTGAGCTGCTGCTCCTGGCCGTGGCAGGCTCCGTGGCTCCAAAGCCTTTGGGAAGAGGCAGATGATTATTTCCTCTTCTTGGGTTAACCCAGAGCCCTGTTTTTCCAGCCCTGGCCCTGCTGTCAGTGTAATATCAGTGATTCTGGCCTCCTGTCATAGCAGCACTGGTGATTTAAAGCTGAAATTGCCAACATCATTAACAGCATTATTGAGGTTATTAATGGCTGTGGGTGTTGGTTGCAGGTGAGTCAGAGCTTCCCCTGTGGCACTGCTGTGTGTCCTAGGGAGCACAGTCCCTTTCTCAAAAAACAAATGTTCAAGCTGCACTTTCTGGTTAAAAATAATCCCTTTTAATGGGGAGGCTGGATCACCACTTGTCTGTGGGTGCACAGAGGCTGAACACGAGAGACTGGGGCTGGCTTTGAGCCGAGTGCCAGTCCCCAAACTCTGGGCACTGCCTGTACTCCAGGGCAAGGAGACTTCCAAGCAGGAGTTCTGCCTTTGAAGCTGCTAGAAGTAATGGGGTGGGCATGGGGAATCTCTTGGCAAATGGGTTGGTTTTTTTTCTATCACTGGAGGGAGTTTTGCGTGTTCAAAAGCTGGGAAGGAGGGAGAGGGTGTTTTGCCCCACCAGGCTGCTATAAGCCTATCAACCCAGCCACAGAGTTTCTCTTCCCCAGCTTCTCCAGTGAATCTGGCAACTGGAGCACACACTTCTTATCTCAGAGTCCCAAGGCGAGCAGGATCAAACACTTGGGAGCAGTTCAAAGGCTGGAGCCCGGGCTGTGCAGACTGCAGGAGGCACAGGAGGCAGCCCTGCTGTGCCAGCTGCCCCTGGGGCCACTGCTCTGGGGCTTGGGCTGCCCCTCCTGGTGCTGCCACTGATCTGCAGCACACTTTCCTTCCTGCTCCAATTACTCTTCTCTTCAGATCTGCCTGGCACCGGTCCCTACCTCACCTGGGAGAAGCAATGTCATGTACATCACCAGAACTTTTCTGATCCCCCTCTTCCATACATCTGTTCCTGGCTCTGTCACTGGGGTGCTGTGTCATGTGGGCCACCTGCTTTGCCTTACCATCCCACAGTTTCCTCTTCTGCTGCATTCTGGGCTCAGTTTTAGGGATAAAGGAACTTGAACAGTGCTGGGATTTGGCACTGCTGGGATCGGTCTTGGCTTACAGGCTGGCACCCAAGCTGCAGCTCTGCTGGAGGCAGTGTGGTGCTAGGGATGAAGGACGTGGCTCACATGGTTTGTTCCAACCCTGTTTTCCACATACACTGCCAGCTCTGGTTCTTCTCTCTGCTTCCAGGAGGAAATGGCTGTTCTTTGTGGTGGACCCTGCAGGGGACTGGTATTACCACTGGCTGGCTGTGATTGCAGTTCCTGTCCTCTATAACTGGTGCTTGCTCGTAGCCAGGTGAGCTGGGAGGCTGGAGGGTTCCTGCCTCCTCGGACCCTCCTGATCACCTGGTTGTTGTGGCTCAGCCAGGACCAAACTGACACTGGTGGTGCTGGGGCTGGTGGGCACTGGAAAGGAAGAGACCCTCCCCTGTCACTGTGCATTCTGGCCCACCAGGAAAGGGCCATGGTTTCAGGATCATTTGGGAGGTGGCTTCAAGATGTTGCTTTACCTCCATCAAGGGAGGGCGGATTTTCAGAGCAGGGAGTTTTAACTCCTAGAAGAGGAGTGCCCAGTGGCCAAGCTCTGATGCAGAGTTGGGCGCCTCAGGATCAGCCTACATTCAGCTGTAATAGTTAGAGAAGATGTGGGGATCTGTGGTCTCACACCCTGTTTGATGACCTTCCTCCAGGGCTTGCTTCACTGACCTGCAAAAGAGCTATTTTGTGCTGTGGCTGGTGTTGGATTACACCTCAGATGCTCTCTACCTCGGGGACACAGTGATCCGCCTGCACACAGGTGAGCAGGAGCAGCATCCTGGCTTTCCTTTAATCCCTTACAAGTGGAGAGGAGCTACAAGGGACAGGCCTAATCCACAGTTCCATTAGAAGGAGGGTTTTGCCTACCTTGGCGTTCACTAGTACGAAGCAGTCTCTAGAGAAAGAATCTAATTAGAAGATCTGAGAAATGGAGCAAGTTTCAATATGAAAGATTAATCATCCCAGCTTTCAACTTCACCTTTGAATAATTGTACAAAATTACCTGCATTACTATTAGTATTCGGGCATAGTTGAAGGTCTGTATCTCTGATTTTGCATCAGTTCAGCTAATGAATTATCTGCATGGAAAAATGGTAGAATTTAATGTTCTCGCAAGGCAGCACTTGGCTGTACGTTTTCTGTCAGAACTGCAATAATTCATGATCTGGAGGATGGAAACCTTTGTGTTCCTTTTTCTTCGTGGCAACAGACTAAATCCCTGAGTTATATCTTTGGGTGGCTTTTGCCAGATGAAGGCCTTGAGCGATAACAAACTGAGTAGAGCAGGAACTGGTAATATTTGGGTGACCCTGTGTATTTATGCACACGAATCCATGGCATACCAGAGACTATTTGTGAGCTCAGGTGCTCACAAAACCTGCAGAAAAGTCAAACTTCAACCAAGATAATCCTGTAATTTGCTTCTCTTTAGGATTCTTGGAACAGGGCCTCCTGGTTAAGGACCTGAAGAAGTTACGGGATAACTACATCCACACGCTCCAGTTCAAGCTGGATGTTCTCTCCACCCTGCCCACAGACCTGGCCTATTTTTGGGTGGGATTGCACTGCCCTGAGCTGCGTTTCAACAGGCTGCTGCGCTTCTCCCGCATGTTTGAGTTCTTCGACAGGACCGAGACCAGAACCAGCCACCCCAACGTCTTCCGCATCAGCAACTTGATTCTTTACATCCTGGTCATCATCCACTGGAACGCCTGCATTTATTATGCCATCTCCAAGGCCATAGGCTTCGGGGAGGACAGCTGGGTCTATCCCAACGTCACAGACCCTGAGCATGGGTATCTGACGCGGGAGTACGTCTACTGTCTTTACTGGTCTACGCTGACTCTGACCACCATTGGGGAGACCCCTCCCCCTGTGCGGGATGAAGAGTACCTCTTTGTGATCTTCGATTTCCTCATCGGTGTCCTCATCTTTGCCACCATCGTGGGGAACGTGGGGTCCATGATATCCAACATGAACGCCACCAGGGCGGAGTTCCAGGCCAAAATCGATGCTGTCAAACACTACATGCAGTTCCGCAAGGTGAGCAAAGACTTGGAAACCAAAGTCATCAAGTGGTTTGACTACCTGTGGACCAACAAGAAGGCAGTAGATGAACAGGAGGTCCTAAAGAACCTTCCTGATAAGTTAAGGGCAGAGATTGCCATCAACGTTCACCTGGAGACACTGAAGAAGGTGAGGATTTTCCAGAACTGTGAGGCAGGGCTGCTGGTGGAGCTGGTGCTGAAGCTCCGCCCTCAGGTGTTCAGCCCGGGGGATTACGTGTGCCGGAAGGGGGACATCGGGAAGGAGATGTACATCATCAAGGAGGGCAAGCTGGCCGTGGTGGCGGATGATGGGATGACACAGTATGCTTTGCTCACTGCAGGGGGCTGCTTTGGTGAGATCAGCATCCTCAACATCAAAGGGAGCAAAATGGGCAACAGGCGCACAGCCAACATCCGCAGCTTGGGCTACTCTGATCTCTTCTGCCTGTCTAAGGAAGATCTCATGGAAGCAGTCACAGAGTATCCTGATGCCAAAAGGATCTTGGAGGAGCGTGGCCGGGAGATCCTAATCAAGGAAGGGCTGCTGGATGAGTCAGCTGCAGAGGAAAGCACAGAAGGGAAGAGCATGGAGGAGAGGCTGGACAGGGTGGCCTCGAACCTGGACACGCTGCATACCCGCTTTGGCCAGCTCCTGACTGAGTACAGTGGTGCCCAGATGAAGCTCAAGCAGCGCATCACTGCTCTGGAGTCCAAGATGAGGCAGGAGGAACTGGAGGATTTCTTCTCTGATAGCTCAGACAGTCTGTTTGAGGATGAGGAGAAAGCTTCACCTGGTGGGATGCAGTGAGGGGGAGCAGAGTCAGCTGGATGATGTCTGACCTGGTGCTGAGGCAGTGTTTGCTGTTTCACAAGGCAGACCCTGTGGCTGCCTTGCCAGGGTTTTTTCTCAGGTCTTTAGCACTGCTGCTGGCACTGCTTTGATGGCAGCCCCTGAGGTGGCTCCAAATCAGGGGATTGTCCTGGTTCCTCCTCTGGCCTGTCACTTTTTTCATTGCCTTTTAGGTTCAGCCTTTATAACTCACTTCAGATAATCAGTCCTCAGTGAGTGTCTGCAAATACTGCCCAGTCTGCACCCAGAAATTCTTTACCCACAAGATCCCCAAACTCAGCTAAGACAGACCCAACTGTGCCTCTGACATCTGCAATGGAGAGGCTTGTCTGGGTCACTGTCACTGTCCTGGTCACCACCCATGCTGAGGCTGGGCACTGCGCTGGCAGGGCCTGCAGCCGCTGCCTCCTGCCTGCCTCTCTCTTCTGTTGTTTGGTGCTGTCAGGGGGCACCTGGTGCCCTGAGCACTGCACCTTCCTGGGGACAGCATTCCCAAGCCCTCCTCCTGTGGCAGCGGTGTGATTCCATGTGGGCTGTGGATGTCTTGGATGACAGGTGCAATGCAGAGGTGCAGTGCTCCGAGCACAGTCAGACAGAGATCGTCTCTCTCCTCTATCTAATGACAGCCAGATGTGCCAGGACAGGTTTGACTGAAAGGACATGTTTTTAAGGAACAAAGCCATGGTGGGAGCCAACTGTGCCCATATTTGCTTTGCCGTGGGTAGCTCAGAGAGAGCGCAGAACACATTTATTTTCTTAGGCAGGGGTTTTTCTTGTACTCAGTGGGAGTTTTGGGGCTTTGCAGGCTGCAGAGGCCCCTGCCTTCTGGAGGAGAGATGAGTGGCAGAGCCACAGGGACACGTGTGAGGGTGGAAACATGGCACCACTGCGAGAGCCAGCAAAGCTATGCCAGGCTGTGCTGCAGCCATGGGGGCTTCCTCGTGTGGGTGTGGAGAGGGGGACAGTGCAGGAACAGCCCCCAAACCCCTGCAAGCAGCAGCAGCAGCACCAGTGCAAGCAGCAGTGTCAGCCATGCCTCAGGGCATGGGGCAGGTGCTGGGACTGGAGGATGACACCTCAGTTCTTGGGTCTGGGCCTGTGAGCCCACTGCACCCATGGGGTGGGCTTGAGCTGGTTTCCAAGCAGGGAAATAGTTGGTGCAGAAGGAAATTCATGTTCTGGGTCAAATTGAGCTAAGAGTTTGGCTAAAATGATGGGAGGACACACGGGGAAATATCAACCCAGAAGGGTTCACAGTGGAAAACTGAGGGTATTTCCTTTGTTCTGTCTTTCCCTCCAATCTAAAACTGCCTCTCTGCATTTCACAGGAACATTTTCCATTTAAAAATAATGGCCTTGCTTTTTGGGATTGTGGGGGTAGGAACAGTTACATTATCAAAATTAGAAGTTGGGGTAAGAATAAAAGTTTTTCATCATCTCTGAATTAAACTGTAGCTCTTCTGGGTTTGTTTTTTTTTCCTTTTATGATCAAGATGCTCTTGGTTGAAGTCGGCGTAGTTGCAGTTCTGCTACTCCTTATAATGCCACGAGCCGCAGCTCCTAGATTCCCCCTTTCCTGGGAGTATTGGTCATGGATTTGCAGATGGCTTTTTGCAGAGCCCGCCCCTCTGCCCGTTC
>VXBC01001831.1:102163-121259 GCA_013399945.1 Ploceus nigricollis | reverse complement strand
CCCGCACCGCCCGTTCCTCCCGCACCGCCCGTTTCCCCCCAGCGCGGCGCTGCGGGGCGGCTGCAGGTGCTGCGGGCGGGCGGCAGAGGGCGCTGTGGGCCGCGGAACGGCCGCGCCCGCGCGGGACCCTCCAGGCCGGACCCTCCGTGCGACATCCCCGTGCGACAGAGGGACCCTCCGTGCGACATCCCTGTGCGGGATAGGGGACCCTCCGTGCGACACCCCCGTGCGAGATAGGGGACCCTCCGTGCGACATCCCCGTGCGGGATAGGGACCCTCCGTGCGACATATTCCGGGCGGGAGGGAGGACTCTGTGCGGGAGACTCTGTGCGGGACCCTCCTTGCGGGCAGGGGGACCATTCAGGCAGGACCGCCTTTGCGGACGGGACCGTCTGGGCAGGACCCTCCTTGCGAGCGGGTGGGACCCTGCATGCAGCACCCTCGGGGTTGGCTCGCAGCCCGTCGGCGCGAGAGCCAAGCCTTTGGCAACGCCACCACGAGTGTGTCTCCATGCCCCTTCCACCGCCCAGCACCGTAGGCTCTGCTTCATCTTCATCTGTGCCGCTGCCCGGCCCCGCACAGGGCAGCTCCTGCCGCGGGTCGGGAGGTGCTGGCGGCTGAGGGAGGTCTGCTTTACTCCCGGGGATGGGCAGAAAAACCAGTCAAGACCCCTCCCTCCCCCAGTTTTAATCCGAGATAATAATGCACTCGGGAAACTTTAAGCCTTCAGACAAATGACCCCAGGGGATGGCTTTGTGAATTCAGAGCAGATCCCGCTTGTTTCCTCAAGGCGGCAAGCCAGGAAATCATGGATTGATGAACCGCTTGACAGGCCTGCTAATGAAATTAGCAGCAGCTCCATGATTTTTTTCAGTGAGCAGGACAGGCAGATGTTGGAGGGAAGCACACAGTGGCACAGCTGCACTTGCAGGCTGCCTAAATTCCCAGCAGAGCGGACATGGGGCTCAGCAGATCCAGCTTTGGCTGCTGCCCATTTTACAGGTGGTTTCCCTAAGGCTCTCCTGGAGATGGGGAGCAGAGAGCTGCCAAAGGCATCCAGGAGGAAAATCCCACTGTAAGGATCTGCTCAGCGCCCTGCAGAGACATGCCCATGTGCCACAAAGCACTGAGCTACCTTGTCTATATATTATTAATCATTTCCTTCTTTTAGCTCTCTCCAAAGATAGCTTCTGTTGTACAGAGGTTTTCTCAGCTGTGTGTTGTGGGTGGGAGACATTGAACATGGAGTAAATGTATTGACTTTGGGAGAGGTCATGCCAGGGGGAAACGTACTTCACCAGGCAGCCACCCATCAGAGCAGGGAAGCCCCCTGACATCTGCAGCAGATGTTTTCAGCTATCAAAGGCTGCATCTCCAGAGCTGACCTGCCTGTACCAGAGCTGCAGGAAAAGGCCTGGGATGCTCAGGGGAATCAGCCATGACTACCTTGTGCCATACTGGGTTTCCCTCCCCTGTGAGCATCGCTTCCAGGAATGAAATGATTGTCACTGGATGATACCCAGAAAAAGCTCTCATCGACCTCTGGGAAGTGCAAGTACCCATTTCACAGCTGGGGAAAATGGAGAGAGCCTGCCAGGACACCACGGTGACACCTGCTGCCTCCCAGCTGCCTGCTTTTTAAAGTGCTCATGAAGAGGCCATTTTGGTGATAGTGAGCGAGCCCCAAAATGACCTCTGCTTAGGCTGTGGACAGCAGGGCTGCAGCACAGGAGAACATCTGGCTTTGCCCATTCTCCAGAGCTAAGTTAGGTCAGCAAGCTGCAAACAAGGTGTGTGTGAGTTTGGAGCAGTGGATTTAGGGATTGCAGAGAGAGTCTGGCTCTGAGCTCAGGGTGTGGCATGAAGGCTGAAGCACAGCAGGCCCATCCTGGTGAGAAGATCTGTGTGCCAGGGGAATGGTGTGAAGTGCAGGGGCAAGCTCCCATCTTGCTCTGTTGTCCTGACCACACTGTGTCTCTCCTATGGGCTGGTTGGATCTAAATCTCTTGAAAATCAGGAAAGTTTGGAGGCAACTCCAAACCCTCCAGCATGGGCCTCTTTTAGAGCTTCCTAGACAGCTCTTCTTCCCCCAGCTCCTGCCTCCTCTGCACCCCGGGGAGCCAGGACTGCTGCTGTCCCAGGAGTGAGGCACTGAATGCAGAGGGCTGCTGCAAGTGAGATTCCAGCCCTTCTCAAGGGGCTGGCACGTGGTGTAGGTGGTCACCAGCCTCCCACGCAGCTGTTTCCTGGAGGGGGAAATACCTTGCTCAGGCTCCTTTGGATTCAGGAGCTCTGAAATCAAAGCCCTGCCTGCTTCTCCTGCAGGTATGAGTGAGGTTCCAAGGGAAAGGCTCTGCCCTCAGCTTGTTCTCGTGGTCCACGGGTGGTGCTGGATGTGCCATGTCCTGGGGCTGCTCTTGGGAAATGGCTGGAGAAGGCAGGAGCCACTGCCAGAGCCCTGGTGGTGCAATCTGTGTTTTCTTTGCAGCCCCTGGTGAGCATTAGAAGACCTTTCTGAGGTGTGGTCCCCCCTTTGGAGGGCAAGGTTGGTGCTGAGTGCTCAGCACGTCCCAGTTTTGTCCTGTGCAGCCGAAACCCTCTGTCACCCCATGTTCATGTGGGGTCCCAGCGTGGTGTGGGGACTGTCACCACCTGTTGGGGAAGATGAAACAGGAAAGCCTTATAAATATGATTGCAAAAAAAGATTTTGAGAATATGGAAACTATAAGCGAGATTGAAATGAAAGCAAGCTTTGAGATGCCAAACCTTGGTTACTGAACAACTGGAAAACAATGGTATGGCTGGCTGAAGGTAATCCCCCTTTGATTAAACAATACCCTCTGCTTGCAGACAGCTCCAAGGGTCAGAGCAGACCCTACTAGCTTGGCAGAAGGGGTCCAAAGAGGAGTTTTTAGGGTTTAAAATGTAACAGAGTATGGTAATGTAAGGATCCTTATAGGCTGTATGTAAATGCTGTAGGATTTGTATCTTGGACTGGATTGGTTAGTGACAATTAGAATATTCAGCACAGAAGAAGACTTATTGTACTGTAACAGGAGCTTTGCTCTCTCTCTTTCAGGCTCCTCTTTGGGGCTGCTCCGAGCTGGGGCCGGCAGCTCCCAGCAGGGCCCTGCACCCATGGCCTTGGCAATAACCACGAGTTCCAAGCCCTGGCTGCAGAGATCTCCTGTCTCCATCCATCCCAACCATCCTGCCCACCGCTGCTCCTACAACCACCCCACGGGCACATCTCCCAGCCACGAGCAGCAGAACCAAAGTGGACGAAGGCTGCACCCCTCCTGTGGGTGGCAGGGGGCTGCAGACCCACACACCACGCAGGCCCAGGTCAGCCTGTCCGTGAGCTCCCGTGCTGGCTCAGTCCCCTCCTCCTGTCCTGTTCAAAATACCAGGATGCTGCCTCCTTCTTGGGTAAACAAGCACAAGTACCTGCTCCTTCCTGAATCCAAGCATGTGTTGCCATGACAGCAGCTCAGGGTGATGGGTGAGCAGGAGGTGAAGCCACCTCCCTTGGAGGGATGGAATGGAAGATCCTGGGATGCCTTCCCAACAGCCCTTCTGCCCCAACCCACCAGGCTGGGGCTTCTGAGACCGAAGGCTTCCTTGTCCCATCATGGGGCTCTCCCTGGTGCTCTCCTCAGCCCAGCCCTGCATGTTCCTAAATGTTGCCTTTTGGTCTTGGCCAGATGTCACATTTCATCTTCTGGACTGGAGAGTGGAGGGGAAATACAGGAGAGGATTTAGGTTTATCCTTCTTGGAGCCAGATAAAGTCTGTCACAGAGAGTGAATCCCTCTGCCTGCTTGCCTGGATGGATTTCCTGCAGTTGGAGCAGGATCTTTGATCTCCTCCAGCGCTGTGGTGCCCAGGTGTGGTGTGGGGTGGGGGCAGGGCTGCTGTGAGGTGGCCACTGGCCCTCTCTGTGTCTGGCTGTGCTCTGGGAAGAGCTGCCTGGGTGCTTGGCAAGGCCGGATGGTCTGCAATGGCTGGGGTGGGGCTGGCTGCTCGCTGGGGAATGCAGGAGAGGAAGCAGAGCAGAAGGAGCCTGAGCTGTGCCTGCAGTCCCCACAGGGCTCAGAGGAAGCACTGATAACACCACAGGCAGAGCATGGAGATCCCC
Source organism: Ploceus nigricollis (assembly GCA_013399945.1). NCBI lineage: Eukaryota > Metazoa > Chordata > Aves > Passeriformes > Ploceidae > Ploceus > Ploceus nigricollis. The sequence continues at coordinate 117,122 of VXBC01001831.1, read as the reverse complement.
CCAGGGTCCATGCCCATGATGTGGGTGCAAACCTCACTGAGGAGGCTGCCAGGGCAGTTTGAAAAATGAGAAGGCACTTTGTCACTTCTCTGAGGAGCTTTTGGAGCATATTGAGAGCAGAAGTCCTTTCCTGCAGGTTCCTCTTTGCTTCTAAGTCCTTGGATGGGGATGATGCACTTGGGGACTCTGCTCCCTTCATACTCCAGGCCATGGTGGCATCTGCTTGCTGTGTGAGGTCAGAGGGACAGGGAGCAAGCTTCCAGTCAGAGTTTCTGGCTCTTTGATGATCCCATGAGGACAGCTGTTGGTAGCTATGCCACACAGAGGGATGGGGAGACGATGGGATGGGTAATGCAGAGCAAGAAGAGAGTGACAGTTTCTTACCTCATGAGTGGCTGTGGATGTTTCTGAGTCTCTTCCCAGCTCTGTCTCTGGCACAGCACTGTCTGGATGCTCCTCACTTGGCTTGTCTCTTGAGATGCAAAATTTTTACTCTTGTGGGAAGTGAGGATTCAGCAGCCACCTTCCCCTCCAGACAGACCCACGCTGGCCAGGCTTAGGCAACCCCAGCTCCTGTCTTGTCATGAGCATCTTCCTCTTCATAGACCTGTAAAATGGCCTGGATTGACCTTAAAGACTATCTGGTTCCAGCCCTGTGTTGCATACAGGGACACGTTCCCTTAGACCAGGTTGCTCAGAGCTCCATCTAGTCTGGACTTGAGCACTTCCAGGGATGGGGCATCCACAACTTCTCTGGTGCCAGTGCCTCACCACCCTCACAGAAAAAATTTATTGCTAATAGCTAATCTAAATCTACTCTCAGTTTGAATCCATTCCCATCAACTCTCTGCTAAGAGACACCTGGCCACAGCAGACACCTGAGGCCCTGGTGCTGGCCCCCATCTTTCCCACTCCCATTCTCATGTGAGAGACAGACACTGACTTTGGTTTTAAAAACCATCTTGTGCAATGGTGTGCAGAGCAGGTGAGCTGGAAGTTGTCTGGATTTTCTGGCCTCAGGCACGCTGTGAGTCCTGCACGTACCTGAGTCACAAAGACAAACATCTCCCGTGTGCTGTTCTCCTGATGTGAAGGTCAGAGGGTGACCTTTGAGAGCCTCACTGCAGAAACACATCCTGACTGTGTTTTCCCCCCATTTCTGAGTGGCTGCCTGCCTGCTGTCAGCCAGCCTTAAAAATACATGGGGCAAGTCAAGCGAGGATTCGCGTGGAGCTGAGGGAATGGGAATCTTGGAGAATTCTCTGGTAAAGAAAAGACCCAGTGTCTCCAGGGATGGTGCCTTGTGGGAGAGGGTTGTTAGAGCAAAGGAGTTTTCCCCATGTAGGAAATCCCAGGGAGCTGGGATTACCCCTGAGTGCAGCACTGCAGTCCTGCTGTCCCCTGCTCCCTTCCAGGCTCCTCTCCCTCCCTCCCCACCCTGACTTGGGCCGGGTGGCTTTGGATGCCAGATGAATCGATACTTTTAATTAGCTGCCACTCCTCATTTCTGCTTTATTGCTTGGATAAGCAAATTAAAAGTGAGCATGCTGTGGTGAGCTGTTACCTTGGGTGGGCTGTGAGCACAGGCTGTTTCTTGCCCCCATCTCAGGAAGCCCTGAGATGCTGCCAGTCACTGGGACAGGGGGTCAGAGGACTGGCAAGGGAGGGCATTCAGGGGAGATGGAGAAATGCCTGGCTTATCTGGGAGATGGAGAAATGCCTGGCTTATTTGGGCTGCTGGGGGAAGCTGGATGAAGTCTTTACTTGAGATGAGGGACCTGGGGCTAACCAGCTCTCTGCTGGTTGGCCAGTGTCCTCTGTATCTTCATGGTGGGAAAACCCTCTGGATTGAGAAGGTAAAGCTGTCACGGGCACACAGAGGGGCTTTGCCAGGGCTGAGCAGCCCCAAACTGGGGCAGAATTTGGGGGGCTGTCAGGCTTGTGCCAGTCTTCAGGATGGTACCTGTCACACCTGTCCCCAGAGCAGCCTGGGGAAGGCTGCAGGAGGTGAAGCAGACAGGCATGGACCCTGCATCAGGTTGGTGTGGGGCTGAGCTTTTCCTTGCAGTCAGACACTCTGAACTCATCCCCCCTGGGAGGGGGGGCAGGACAGAGATGTTACCCCAGCTGGGGGGTGTTACCTGCCAAAAGCCAAACACACTGTCTTATGCCATGCCCAAAATGTATTGCTTGTCTAATTAAAAGTTTTAACAATAGAACCAAAAATGCAATGAACAGTTGTTGTTATTAGGAGTCCAGTTAAAATGCTGCTAACACTGACAGCCTATTGACTGTGCAATCAATACCTAACAAATGCCACCAGCAGTGCTGCAGTTAGAGCTGCTGGGCAGGTCAGAGCCAGGATTTCCCCTGTGCCCCTGGCCCTGGGCTCCCCCAGGTACCTTGGGGTCCAGAAGGGACAAGAAGCCATCACCCTCCTGAGCTCTTTGCCAGGAGCACTGTGCCATTCACCATGGGGGCTTCTTCTTCCTCCTGGAATCCACCTGGGACAGGTTTTATGTATTTTTCAACAGGCTTTATGCTCATCTCACTCTTCACTGGTGCTCAAGTTCATGTGGCACCTGACCAAACCTATTACCCTGCACATCCACGGGACAGCCCCTGCCCCAGGCTCCTGTTACCCTGAGGGGAATTCTGCTCAGCTCACAAGTGTGCATTGCCATCCCTGAGGTGCAGGGGGTCCCACATCATCTCTGCTCACATCTTCAAGACTCAGGCTCATAATGCTGCCTCTGCAGCTTATTCTGGGGCTTAGGGGGTTCACCCTACCTCAGCTTTTAAATCATTTATTTATATCATGATTTTGAACTATATGGTGCTGAACTCCACAGTGAGACCATTGTCCCTCCCACCTGGTCTCTGCTCCCCAGGTCCAGGTTGCTGTCCTGAGGTATCCCAGAGCCACCCTTCACACCCTCAGTGAAATAAATCTGGGCTGTCAGCCCAGGCACGGCTCACACCTGCCTTCCAGCACCTCAACAAAAGGAGCTGGAAATGGCTACACTTAACGCTGTGTGCTGACACAACTCTTCTTGGAGCTGATGCTGCCATGTGCATGGTTTTTGGTCATCCAGCTGCAGCCCCTGCTCGGGTGCTGCCCTCCAGAAGGACTGGAAGGAGCAGAACAAGTTTCTTGTGGAGTTTCTTCACCATTCTCAGGGCTGGGGGAGGACCCCACACCCTGTGACAGGGTCTCCTCGCAGCTCTGCAGCCAGCAGGTGACACAGAGACCTGTCCTGCTCCAGGCAAGGCTTTGCCATCTCCTGATCCTTTCCCCTCTTGCTCACCTGGGACACAGAGAGTCTGACTCCTCTCCTCTCTGCTGTGATCCCTGGGTATGGTATCTCACCTTTACCTGGATGCTCCTAAATCTGGGGCTGTTCTGTACCCCCTTACCTGATGTCTGCTCTGAGCTTTCCTGCTGTGGCTGCCTGCACTTCCCTGGCAGTAATGTGCATTGTGAGAGTTCTCCTGTGCCAAGTTCTGCCTCGTGCTGGTGCTCCCTGGTTCCTGATAGTGTGCTAGCCTTGAAGGGAAAACTCCATTAGGGGAATTAAAAATGTTGAATGTAAAACCTTGAATGTAGCTTCGAGGCAAAATGTGGTCTGACAGATCCTCTGGCTTGTCAGAGCCTCTGACTGATGGGAGCCAGTGGGCTGCTGTCTGTGAGAATGACCTTTAGGGAAAGACAAATTGAGACAAAATATCTCATGAAAAAAACAACCAAACCAGCAGTTTATGGAAATCTTTCTACTGCAAAGCAATGGCAAAGGTCCCCTGTAAGCTGGCCTTGGCTTGATTGCTTTCTCTCAGACACAGAGAGCTTGTGCTTCTGGGAGAGCTCAGACTGACAGACCTGTTTGCATGGAGGCTGCTTTTCCTTTTCCCGTCTCCAGCCTCAGTCTTGGGCCAGGAGGATGGTGAGGCTCTGCTGCTGGCACACCTCAGGCTGAGCTGTTCCCTACCTGCTCACCAGCACAGGTCGTGTTGTCTCCTGAGCCCAGAAAATTTCTCAGCTGCCAGCTCCAAACCCAGCTCTGGCCTGGACTGGGGAGTGCCCCAGCTGCTGATGGAGCTCTGTGCACTGAGCCACTGGACTCATCCTCTGGCCCAGCACAGGATGCTCTGCCCTGCCTTCTGCCATGGCAGCTCATGACTTTGCTGTGCAGTGAGTTGTATTGATGCTGCTAACGTTCTCTGTAAATTCAGAGGAATTACCAGATGAATATTTGATGAGGCTAATTAAGGCTGAGTCCCTTCCCTTCCCTTCCCTTCCCTTCCCTTCCCTTCCCTTCCCCCCTAACACCCCCCAGGACTGTCCCTGTGTCTCAAACCAGCTGTGGCCCACATTGGAGCAGTTTTCAGCCAAACAAGTCAGCCTGAGGAATCCCTGCCAGCACAAGGAGCTGGAGGGGAGGTGTCCATCCCTCCTTCCTCTGCTCCATTCTCATTGCAGCTGTCTCCTGTTCCACAGGCACAGATTTCTGTGCTCCTGGTCCTGCACGGGTGAGGCTGCAGGGTGTTTCAGCTGCTGGCTGCTGCAGCAGTGGGGTCAGACAAGAGCTGGCACTTTTGGGGAATCCTGGAAGGATTTCCCCACCCTGTGGGAGCTGCACTTGTACAGGAAAGCTGGAGGTGACTTATGGCAGCATTTAACACAGCCTGAGCTGGGACAGCAGGAGAGGGAAGAGCTGCTGGGACCACTTCACTGAAGGTGAGGTGTGTCTGTGTCGGAACCTGAAATGCAAGGAACTCTCAGAACTTTGGGCCAGTTAGCCAAGGCTTGGAATTAAACACAGGATTTGATCTGAGACCTTGGAAAAGGCTCCCAAACTTAGGTGCAAGGAGTGAGAATGTGGATTTATAAGTTTAAAGCAGAGACACCTTAAGCTGAGCAAAGGAAAGTTTAGAGTTTTAGAGTTTAAGATATAGAAAAAATAAAAGTTCCAGAGGTAACAAGGAGTTTAGAATGCAGCACTGTAGGTTTGTGTGCCATAACATGATTGGCTAAGAAAGCTCACACTGTAGTGTGGGTCCATAAGATGAAGTAATTAAGGATTAGGTCAAAAACATAAATATCCTTGTTGGCAGTGTTTTATTAGTCAATAACTCCTTAAAAAGTCTTCTAACTAAGGGTCTTGTGACCTTCTGAACCATGCTAACGATGTGAGCTGAACTCACCCTTCCGGCCTATGTAGAAGATAAGAAAATAAACAGCATCATCAAAAAACCTCAGAGGTCCTGTCTCTAATTCATTGAAAATTCCTTCAAAACCCCCATATGTCTGGGAACGTGAGACTCCTGAGGCTGTGGAGTGCTTCCCCTCCAGCACATGGCAACACTGGAGGTGCCCACAGGCTTAGAATGGCAAAAGTGCAATAATGAGCTTTTAATGACGAGGAGGGGGAGAGTCTGCACAGAGTCAGGCAGGATCTGGCTCCTCTCACCTGTGCTGCTGCTGGAGATGGGACAAGGAGGCACGGAAAGAGGGCTCTGCTGAGTGCCCACTGCTGTGCAGGCTGCTGTGGCCTGGCTGGAGCATCCCTGCAGGACAGGGGTTGAGCCCAGGCACCATTACCCATCCTGGCTCAGATTTTGTGCCTGAGAGCAGCAAGCAGGGCTGGAGGGAAACTCCTGCTTGGGAAGTGCAAGCAAGCACCTTCAAATGCCACCAGCTTGCAAAGAGCTTGGGAGTAATTTGAACTACTGGTTTTAAAGCTCTGGACTGCAGTTTTACCCAGAGCCAGAGCATCCCATCCCTTTTTCCTTTTCTTCCCCAGAACCCAACAGGACTTCTTAAATAAGGATGTGCCCTTGCAGCCTCCCTGTTATGTCCTTTTTCTGTAAAAACAATTTCCATTTGAATTGCTGGGACCACAATGTGGAGACAGTTTTTACTGGGGGCATGAATCTTCTTCAGTGTCTGTCTGCCATGGATGGCTGTTCCCTCATCTCTCTTTTTTGTGGCTTTGTCAGAAGGACAAAAACCGGTTTTTGCATCAGTGTCTTTGCCCAAGCAGGGGCAGTGTGGTGGTTCAGGCAGAGGAATGGAGAGAGCAGCTTTTCTGCCCCTCAGCTGCTTTGGGCCATGAGGTTCAGCCCTGAGATTTCTCCTGCACAAGGCTTTTGTGACTCAGAACACATCTGCAGTGCTGTGCCCTCATGGATAATATCCTGCAGGACAGTCTTCAGTGCAAACCCCTAAGCTTTGCTAGAAATGATTGCCCTGAGGTGTGCCTGTTCCCACTGAGAGGGGGGTCAGGTTTGGCAGTGCCCTTGGCCACATTTTCATGGAGCTGCCTGCTCCCCCTCAGCCTTTCTTGCTGCTCCACCTTGTACCCTTGGTGAGTTCAAGATCTGGGGATTCCCTGAGATTTTCTGAGGCCTCAGTCTCGTTCAGACTGAGGCACTGGGCTCTCAGCTGGTTTTCCAGGTGGTTCCACACTCTGTGTGTGTCCCTGCTTGGAGGGCAGGGTGCTTTTTAGTTACAAACCATCCTTAGGAAAGCTGGGTTTCCCTTTGTGAGGGTCTCAGCCCTGCCAAGCCCTGAGGAGGGGTGTCTGGGCATCTGTCAGCTTAAACCCTCTGAAATGTGGCTGTCTGCTGAGTAGGGAGGGACTTTATTTCCCTGCTCTGAGACAGAAAATCCTTCTCCTTCACCTTGTTCTCCTTGCCACAGCATGGCACACATTAAGGATAATGAGTTAACCAGCCAGGGTAAGTGATAGGGCTTTGTTCTTGGCCTCTCTTTTCCCCAGTTCACCTTTCCAGACATGAAAGGTGAAAACAAAACCAGAGCAGCTCTGAGGGCACACCTTCATCCTCCCCCTTTTCTCAGTCTATTTTTCCCCTCCATTCCCGTGCCTTTCCCTGCTCCTTGCTCTGCTGTGATCCAGCACGTGGAGCACTGAGGCCGCTGACACAGATGCCCTTATCTCCAAGGGTATGGCTGGTGATTGGGATTCAGAGGCAGCTTTAGGACAGAGTTCTGACTAATCTCCTCAGATAAGGTGTGTCACAGCAGGAGCTGCAGGGCAGAAGGTCTGACACCACAGCCCCAGTGCTTGGTTTATATTTAACTCCCTCCCAGGAGCGGACGAGGGATGTTCCAGCCCTGCCAAAGGGGGTTGCTGCTGGACAGAAAGCAGCTCTGTCTGCTCATCTCCCAGCTGGGTGGGCACTGCAGGCTGCCAAGCAGGTCCCTGCCTCATGGCCCTCCTCACCAGGGAAGGGGAAATGTGGAAAAAAGGGGCTGAAATGAGCTGCACATTGTAAACCAGGACAGGCGTCCTGCAGTAAATCGAGTGACAGGCAGGAATGAGCACAAAAGAATGAGATGGATAGATAGGAATGAGGGATCAATAAAGTGAGCCTAAAGATAGCAAGAGAGATGCACTGAGGGCTGTTGACAGAGAAATAGATGTTGGAGCCAGAAAGATCCTCGAATAAGAGAAACATCAAATGAGAGAAGGGTCATTTTAAGTGCACTTCACTGCTGGGCCAGGATTAGCCCACACAAAAAGTTTTAATGCTTCTTTTTTCCTCTCCTTGCTTTAAACCCCTGGACTGGTGGGAAGGGAGCAGCTCCACTCATGCCAGTGGGTTCAGACCTGCATGGTAGAGTCAGTTCATTGAATATTTTGGAATAATCCTTTCTCAGGCACCACCATAGCCAGGGAAAGGCTGCTTGCAGAATTTCATAGACCCAGGCTGCAAAACTTCTGCTTGTACAGTCTTGATCAAATCTATGTGCTCTGCATCATATATTGGATTTAAATCAACTTGGCTGTAATTGAGACCAGCTTTTTTCCGGACACTGCCACTCTCATCTATAGGGAGTGGCAGTTTTGGGAAAGGAAAAAGGTGTAAAACAAGCAGCATTGGGGTGCTGAGGTACAGAGTGCCCTGGAGGACCCAGCCTGACAGAGGGAAGTTAAAGGGAGGGGATTTTGGTGAGTTAAAGAGTGTCAGTGTCCAGGTGTTGATCCCTGGCAGCTTGACTTGTTGCACTAGGCCTGGATTTGGTTTGTTTTTCACCAATCTGATGACCAGTGAGTTTGTCACAGAGTCCCTGTGGTGTCCTGTAATACCTGTCCTTATGGGATGCTGCTCCCCAGGTTCCCAGCACAGCTCTCTGCCCAAAAGCCTGCTGAGTCTGAGAAAGCCTCATTCTCTGGAATTGCTTTACTTCTTAAGGGCTGGTCTGAGCAATGAGCAAGAGACTTCAGCAGCTTCATAGCAGCTGTTGATTTCCTCTTGTTTTATTAATTAGGCAAGCTATTCCCCTTCTCCCTCCTCCTTTGCAGACACTTGATTAAAACCTGTGAAGCCACTCCAGGCAGAGGAGCCCAGCCCTTGTCTGCATGGTCCTGGGAGGCCCAGGCAGAGTGGGCACCTCCCTCTGGAGTCAGTGTCCCTGGAGCCCTGCAGCCCAGCTGGCATCTCTGAAAAGCAAGGAGGACTTGGAGGGGCTCATCCTCCCCAAACCTGACCTGAAACAGAGGGGCCAGACATGAATCCAGAGCCTGGGGGAGTGACTGATCTGAGGATGGCTCAGATCCCACCCCAGCCTCTGCTCAGTGGTGAGAGCAGGGGATGGGAGGAGCTGCAGGGGGGGTGAGCCTGGGGCTGCCTCCCTCCTCTGCCACCTCCAGCTCATCCCAGCACAGCCCTTCCCGAGGGAAGTGTCCATGCCCAGGGCACTTTGTCTGACAGCCTGGCAGTGATCGGGAGCTGGAGCCATCTCTCAGCCCCAATGCATCTTTAATGCCCCAGTGCTGAGCAGGGCTGCACTGGTGTTTGCTGACAGGAGAGCTGGGGAGCCCTGCCACGGCCCTTCACAGCCCTGCATTAATTCTGACAGGATAAATAATTCACAGGGCTAATAACAAAGGCTTGTTTTTAATGGTTATGGAAATCCCAGCTTGCTCCTAGAAGTGGGGGTGAGAAGCAATGTCTGGCACTGCTTCTGAGCCAAGAGGACAGCAGAGCACAGGGCTGTGCTGAGGCTGCTGTGTGCTGACATTTTGGGGGGATCTGTACCCCTTGCTGGCCCATGCAGAGCCCAGAGACATAAGGACTCCTCCCAGCACCTGCCAAGTGTGTGTGGAAAGCCTGGGGGATGAGAGGATGAAGCACCAGCTCCTCCTGTGGGCCCAGGCAGCTGTTTCCCTGCTGCTCATGTTGAGGAGCAGTTTGGCAGTCACCNAATTTTCTCAGCCATGCAGGGACACTCAGTGGCCATGGACAGCAGAGATCTCCCGGAGGGAGGATTGGCTGTGGGAGAGATAAAGAAAACTGCCCCATGAACAGCAGATACCTGCCCCACCTCTAACAGATTTAATTTAATTTAATTTAATTTAATACACACCCAGCTAAACCTGAGACACCCAGGGCTCCCTGAAACCCTGCTCAGGCTGGGGCTGAACATCTTTTCCTCTCCTCCACAGCCCTGCTCCTGCTTCCCCTCCCTTCTCCCACTTGGTGCCTTGGCTAATCCTGCAGGAAGGGTGAGGGCCCTGAGCTCTGCAGGGCCATTGATCCTACAGGAATCCTGCTCTGGGAGAGGCAGCTCCTGCTTGCCCCCTGCCTGCCTCTCCTCTGCCCACCCTTCAGGCCATTCATTTCTCCCTTCCCTCTCCCCAAACTTGCTCTTTCACTTCCTCAGACATAAATATGGATGTTTTCATGTGCCACTATCGTCCTTCAGCTTAAATAGCTTTCCCCCCTCCCTGGTGTTTGGCCTCCAGGTGTATTTATAGAGGAAAAAAATCACATCACTGCCAGTTTGCTTTATCAAGGCTGAGCAAGCTCTGTTCTTCTACAAAGCTTTTATACCATGTGTCCTCCATTCACCAGCTCATTCAGGTGCCCTTCTCTGCTCCTTTTGAACCCTCCTGAATGTGCAGAGCCTTCTGATGAGTGATCCTGGGCAAATGATTTTACTTTTCTTGCCTTGGCTTCCCTACCTGTAGAGACCCCATCCTGTGGCATGGGGTGAGTTAGGAGCCACAGGAGGTACAGGAGATTTCTCCTTCCCAGCCCAGTTCCTTGATGTGGGCTCATTTCAGTATTCTGTGCATTTACATCTCAACAGAAACATAAACAGCAGAGATGTGGGACCACCAGTCCTGTCCCAGAGCACTGCAGGCAGCTCAGAATAGCTGAGCAATCCAAATGAGCATCCAGGGTGGGCTGGATGGGGATAAGTCACCCACATATCACCAAACATGTCCTGACAGCAGCCTAAAACCAGGGGGGAAAGTCATGGCAAAAATGTTTTCCAGTGAAAACAACAGCAGCTGGGGACTTGTGTGGTGCCACCATCTGTGGAGGCTGGAGGGGGCTCCTGAGTGTCTAAGAAGACATTTGGACCCCATAGACATTTTTCTCCTCAGGTGTTCTGTCACACTCAGGGTTTATCAAAGCTTTCCTGGACTCATTGACTTAGATAATTTTCTTCCTTGGCCCTTGCCCATGGATGAGCCCTTGCTGGGCAGTGGAAACAGCTGCTCCCAACCCCAAGCTCCTGAGCCTGAGCCCTGCAGGTTGTGCTCCTCATTCCCCTCCCAGTGGGCTCCAAGCTGTCCCAGGCTGGCTGCTGGGCTGTGCAGCCCCATCTGCTCCTCCTGGCCCCAGCCCAGCTCCAAAGCCACCAGCATGAGGTCACAGATGAGACACTGGGGGGTCACAAACCTGCCCTGCAGGGAGCTCTGCTGGCACCTTCCCTCCAGCCTCATTCTTCCCATTCCAGGATTAATTTTTGGCTGGTTTTGGGTCCTCCCACTCCCCACATGTTCCTGCTTTAGTCACCATCTCCCAGGGAGCACCAGCACTAAGTCCACAGAGGGGAAACTAACCCTTTGCCTTTCTCTTTCAAGCCAGGTACCACATTAGCCTGGGAGGACAAACCCAGTGTGTTTTAGCCCTTTTTCTTCCGTGTCCATGCTGTTGATCATCCTTTCTTCCTGCTCTTGCCTTGCAGACCCATCTACTGAGATGGCACAAGGAACAGAGTGCATCTAAAAATGGATAAATAAACACCCTCAGACCGTTCCCATCCAAGACAAGAGGCATTTCACAGGAGCCCAGGGCAGCCTCGAGCACTGACTCTGTTGACACAGGAGAATGCAGCAGATTTCACTGGAAAGTGGCTGTTTCAAGAGGGGAGTGCGGCACAGCTCAGAAGTGCTTATGTCTGAGGAGTTGCTGTTTACACAGGGGAATAGCACGCTCACCTTGCTGTTAGAGCACAAAACAAATGTTTGCCCAGGTAAGTGCAGATCCCAGCTCAGGTTTGGCTCTGGGTGTGTAGCTGTGGAGCACACACACAGGGAGGCACTGTGTGAGCAAGTGTAGCAGGTTCATTGTCCTGCTCTGGGTGTCTGAGAGCAAACCAGCAGCTGGAGAGCTGCTCCCAGTCTGTCCCTGGCAGGGCAGGGTGAGGGGCTGGCTCTGGCCAGCTGTGCTCACAGCCCAGGCTGGGCTGGGCTGGGGGAGGCAGGACTTAAACCCCTTTCTCAAGAATTAAAAGCCACAGAGTGCACACTGCTGAAAAACTGCTTTTCCTACTCTTCTTAGACAAATTCTCTTTCTCTCTCTTATTCTTGTTCAGGAGGACTTGGTGAAGAAAAGCTCTGATGGATTTCCTCTCCACTCCTGTTTAATCAAATGAACACATTTTCACACCACCAAATTCCCATCATATTTTCCCAAGCCTTTGGAGAAGGTCTTGGGGCCATCCCCTGGATTTAATCCCTGTTGTTCTGTGGGAATGTGGCAGCTTGGTCCTCTTTGTTTTCAGCACTGGTGAGACATGGCCACAGGTGCTCTGATGGTTTAAAAAGACACATCCCTGCCTTCCCTACCTGCTCCTACATATTGCTGTTCAGATCCTGCTCTTGCCATGGCAGAGAGCAGCTCTGGTCACTGAGACCTTCTCCCGTGGTACTGGGGGGAGAAAAGAGGAAGAGGCTGAGAAGTGGGGTGGCTCCTGGTGGGCTGGTGGATGTGTGGGGTAAGGACAGGACCCACAGCAGTGGGGGTGTGTGCTGGGGAGATGCTGCACTGCTGAGGAAAGGGCTCATGGGTGTGCTGTGCCAGGGTGGGCACATTCCCCACTGCATTACAGCCACTGTTTGTATTTCAGAGCAAGCATTTCTAGAGATTAGGTATTAGGAAATGTTGTTCCCTGTGAGGGTGGGGACACCCTGGCACAGGGTGCCCAGAGAAGCTGTGCCTGCCCCTGGATCCCTTGAAGTGTCCAAGGCCAGGTTGGATGGGCTTGGAGCAACCTGGGATAGTGGAAGGTGTGCCTGCCCAAGGCAGGGGGATGAAATGAGATGATCTTTAAGGTCCCTTCCAACCCAAACCATTCTGTGATTCTATGATTTTAGGCTGCTAACAGGAAGGGAATCAGCTCTCTTCTGTCACGATAGACAACAGGAACAAAAGGAACCAAACAGCTCCATCAGAACTGGACGGTGTCACAAGGCATCTCCTTGGTCCTAAATGTGGCAACCACTGAGGTTCTTTGGGAAGCAGCACCTTCCAGGGACTGAAAGCCCCACTTTACTCTGCCAGAAGCCTCTCTCCTTGGTGGCAATGCCTGGGAGGCCCGTGGGCAGGCAGGTCAGTGTGTGTGGGCTTTTGTTGCAGCACACGTTGGTAGCTGTGGGGATCAGCCTCTTGCCAGGCGGCTCTGAGGAGGGCTGCTGCTGTGCTTCCTGTGCTGGAGCCCGTGGGCTGGCGAGGAGGAGGCAAACCAAAATATTTATACCATAAAATGTGCACTTTTTTTCGAGCTGAAGCTTGGGCAGCATCCCAGCCCGTCCATATGGGCTCGTAGACATTGCTTACCTGATTTCTTCCTCTCTTGGGGACACATGACGAGGCTGCTTGGTTACAGAGGGGGAGGCAGGCAGCTCCCGTGGCCTCCATCTGTGGGTATGGGGGCTGCAGTGCCTGTGGCTGCTCTTCCCATGTCCCCTGTGCCCCCGTGTCCCTGGCTGGAGCCTTCCCTGCCCGTGGGAGGTGGCAGTGACCCATCTCCCCAGGCTCGGGGAGAGGCCCCTGGGCTCACCCTGCTGCTGGCTGAGTTCACATTCCCCAATCCCTTGCTGTGAAAGCTCAACCCACTGGGCACAGCTGCTGGTGTGAGAGCTGTGCCAGGAGCTGAGGGCTGGGCTGGAGAGCAGGGCACGTGTGGAGGGCAGGCAGAGCAGTGTGTGTGCCCCAGCACGGGCTCTGAGCAATGGAGCCAGACACAGGAGCAGCTCTGAGCGTGGGCAGAGGTTCTGTACACATGGTAATGCCTCAGGTTTGAGCTTTTATGTTTTTCAGATTCTGTGCTGCTTAATGTGTGGGTCTGGGCTTCATATTATGGGATGGTGAGTTCTCTGCACAGAGCAGGGAGACAAAACAATTCCTTCTCCAGCTGGGGACCAAGGACAAATGATCCAAATCTCAGGCTCAAGAGCACAAACAACGTGGGCTGGAGAGAGAAAAACAAGCAGGATGGGACTGCATGGGCTAAAGCTGGAATTGGACAATGAACTCCAAGATGCAAATGGAGCAGAACTGATCAAAGTGAGAGACCCCGTGACCGGTCAGGGATTTTTGTGACCATTTTGAGTTGTAGTGCCCAAGGTGGATCCATTCAGGCCTTTTAATAAATCCCTACTTTATTCTTTAACTCTGTCTAATCTCTGTTCTAGGTCAGCCTTCACAAGGCATCACTGGTGCTGGGAAGGAAAGCAGCTTCTCAGCATCTGGGGTGCTGCTGTGTCCCCTTTCCTGTGCCTGGGACAAGGGGCACTGCAGCAGCTGGGCTGGAGATGCAGTGTCATTAATAAAAGCTGTGGGAGGATGGGTGTGTGGCTCTGCTGGGGTGTGCCACTGGGCAGGGCCAGCGTGAGCCCTGGGGCCTGAGCCTTTCGGTGCATCCTGCACCTGCAGCAGGCTGGCAGCATCCTGACCCTCCCTGAGCTTTGGGAGAGATGCTGGGCCTCTTTGCAGTGCCTCTGGCGTTATTTAACCTCCCTCCCTCCTCTCTGAGGCGTGGCTCAGCCCTGTCTGGCCCTGGGAGCACAGGCAGGAGGCAGTCCCTGTCCCACGGGGCGGCCGCCAGCGCGGGGGGCTCTTTTTGTGCTTACACTGTGGAGTGGTGGTGTTAAATCTCCCAGCCTGTCCACTGAGACAGTCCCTCTCACCCCCTCTCTGACAAGATTTAGGATGGTCACAGGTAACTGGCTCTCGTTATGGCTGTGCTCATAAATCCTTCTGTTCTCCCCTGTCGGGCGGGCTCCTGCTGTCCCCCACGCCGTGGCCACTCTCCAGCTCCAGCACTGGGTGATGTCCCCCTGCTGCCCTCATCCCGTGTCCCTGCACGTCCCTGCTGCCCCCACTTCCATGTGCCACTGACTGTTGTGCCCTTGGTATCCCGTCCCTCCTGTTGCTCCTGCAGCAGGGTCACACTCCCAGTGCTGGCTGGGCAATTCTCCTCTTGGTGCTCCTCTGGTTTCCATCGCTCCCCCAGCCTTCCACCTGGTGTCCAGAGCTCAGGGATTCCCTGGTCCCACAGCTCCCATCCTGCCAGGGCTGTTCAGCCAGGCAGGGCATGATTCAGCCCTTCCTCACGCCCTGGGGTTTTGAATGACATCTGTTACTTTCTTTTAATCCCCAGCTCACTTTTGACATGTTTTTGGCTCTGGCTGCCCAGTGGTATTGATTAGACTTTTTATGGAGTGAGTGTTCGTTCTGCCTTTAGCTCTCATGCAAGACACATTTCTGTGGTACAAGAGGTATGCAATTAAAACAAGCTGAGAAACAGAAAAAGAGAGAAAGAAAGAGAGAAAAAAAGAGAAAAAAAAGAGAGAAAGAGAGAGAAAAAGAAAGAAGGAAGGAAGGAAGGAAGGAAGGAAGGAAGGAAGGAAGGAAG
>VXBC01001831.1:74525-102127 GCA_013399945.1 Ploceus nigricollis | reverse complement strand
GAAGGAAGGAAAGAAGGAAGGAAGGAAGGAAGGAAGGAAGGAAGGAAGGAAGGAAGGAAGGAAGGAAGGAAGACAAAGAAAGGGCCTCTGCATAAAACCAGACCTCATGTCCTGCTCCTCTAATTGTCTGTGGGCAAAAATAGAAATAAAAATTCTTCAAGGCTTCTTATTTAATTTTAGGTCGCATGGCTTTTTGCAGACTTCTGGCCTGAAACACAGGCTGATAAGGTTTCTTTTGGGTATCCAGAGAAGACCACAATGGTTTCACCATCCCTTGAGAGCATGGTAACCACACTCCTTTCTTTTCTCTAGGAAAGGAGTAGTATGGATTAGTGGTGGGAGTTTTACTGCCACAGGCACTGGCTGTGTGCAAAGAGTATTACAGATTTGGGTAGGGAAAGACTGGTTTCAGTTCCTGGACCTTGGGAATTAAAAATAGCAGTGAAACCCCTGCAGCCTTTCCAAGAGCCTCCATGTGCTCCTCCATCCACGGAGAGGGTGTGAAGGAGGCACTGAAGGGGCAGAATTGAAAGACATGACTGTAGAAAACACCAGAAAATACCCAGAGCTTTATGAAAGGAGCCAGGGTTGACTGGCACTGGCTGCTCCCTACAGACCTGGAGCTCAGGGGTCACTGTGGGAGGAGCTGAGGTGGAACAGCCACAAATCAAAGAGAATGGTTTCAAAGGGAGACCAGGAGGGGAAATGCAGATTTCTACAGCCAATACTTTGGGATACTGCCCTGGGAGCGAGACCAGCCTTGGCAGAAAGTGTGGGTGCCCAAAATGCAGCTGAGGAGGAGCCTGTGAAGGCTGCTGAGCATCAGATTTGATGTCTCCAGGTGAGGAAATCCCAGGAGCTGCTCCCTCCCTGGCCTCGAAGGGAAACAGAGTCTCATCCACTGGGCTCCCAGCCACTCCTGCCCAAATGTTTGCATTTGGGGTCTGGACACCTGCCAGCCAATTCAGCTCTCTGTAGTGGCCCAGACAGCCCCAGGAGATGGAGCAGGGCTGGCCCCCATCTGTCTGAGCTGGCGGCAGGGCTGCGATCCAGCCCCAAAGGGAGCTGAGCGTTGTGCCTGCACTGGCCCCGGGGCTCTGTGCCCCCAGTCAGCTGTGCCAGCCCACGGGGCAGCAGGGACACCTGTGCCACCACCTGCAGCACAGGCAGAGAGGCACAGCCCTGGCAGTGCTGCTGTCCCTGGCCGTGGCCAGCTGGGCAGGGGGCTGGTGGGGATGCCAGGAGAGGAGTCCTGCATTCTGTGGGTGCCAGTTTGGAAGGAAAGCACTGATCCTGGGCCAGTTTTCCAGTCCATTTGGTTTCTCTGTGCCTTGATGGGGACATTAAATAGCAGGCATCATGTGCTGAGCTTGGGCATCTCGTGCCTGTGTGGAGATGAGCAGTTCTCAGGCAGGGACACAGGGATGACCATCAGCAGACCTGACTGTGGCTGTAGAGAGGAGTCTCCCTGCAGGACAGACAGGGCCACTGTTCCCTGCAGGAGCTCGTGGTCCAGTCCTTCCCCAGCCATGGGCTTGAGGCAGAGGATTTGATTTGTGGACTGCAGCAGTCAGGGAATGAAATGCTTCTGCAGCCAGGCTGTGCCTTGCTGAGCTCCAGGTGGGCCAGGCCCTGTGGCTCACATCCCCAGGGTGCTGGGGAGCAGCCCAGGGACAGCAGAGCAAGGACTGCACGTCTCTGCTCTGTCCCAGTCCAGCCCCAGCATCTGTCTGCTCCAGCCACTGAACTTTAAACAAGGTATGTTTTCCCCCTACACTTGCTTGTTCATTGACTAGATTTCAAATAAGATGACCACAGGTCTTAAGCAGAGTTTCCCAAATTAATCTCCTGAACATAATCATCAGAGAAAGGCTTGTTTCTGCAAGGCTGTACCTTACACTCGTTAGGAGGTGAGTGGCAGCAGCTGTCACTGAATAATTGTTCTCATTAACTCATCTCTGTACCTTTCCTTTGCCTGATGAAACCCTCTCTCCAAAACACAGCCTTGAGGGCTGCTCAAAACCAAAGCAGACAAACAGGGAGAGACAGGGCCAGGGAGGCTGGAAACTCATCCACCTCCTCCTCCCACAGAGACAATTTAGAGGGAGGACATGCCCCAGCTCCTGTTCCCTGCTGGGCCTGGGAGGAGGGACCGTGCCAGCTGCCCCAGCTCCTGGGGCATGGCCCAGGTCACCGTATTTGCCATCCCTTCATCCTTCCCCCTGCTGCCAGTGGCCCCAGCACGGACCTCATTACCACTGCCCCTGGCCTGGCTGCCAGTCCCTGGTGAAAAACTGCCTGCATCACCTGGGGCTGCTTTCTGAAGAAAACTCTTGTAAATCTGAGGTGAGCTCCATTTGCAGGATACGCTGTTCTGTGATAATTTCTGCAATCCCGGAACCCAAAGCCACTGGAAGGGCACTCTCAGACTCTGGTCCCAGCTGTGGGTCAGCAGGTCAGGGTTGTAGCCTTGTCTCTGATACTGGTTTCAGTGGTATAAATGATGTGGGATCCCAAGGCCCCTCCTGCAGACTGCAGAGACCGTGCTTAGAGATGCCACCAAGTGAGCAACCATGAGAAAATAACTTTAAATCGAGGATTTCAGGCTCAGATTTCAAAGTTATTTCCTAAATCCAGGTTTTATCACACTCAGTGAGGCACTGGGGTCTGTCAGGCATCTGGACCTCTCCCTGCCCCTGTGTCTCCACTTCAGAACAGCCCTTCTTTGCCTCCTGCCCCTGCCATCCCCTGAGGTACTCCAAGTCCAGTGTGCAAAGGAGAGAATTGCATTGATGCCTTAAAGAACCTAGAAATGAAACAACAGACTTTCAAGATGATATTAGTATAGGAAGTAATATAAAATTTGGTCTTTATTGGTGGCCTCAAGGGGCAGATGTGAAAATGTCCACAAAATGCCCCACCCCCTCACAGGGTGAATACAGTTTTATAAGTTTAGCAAATTAGCATAATTGACAAAAATCACCAATTAAGAGCACAAGTGGTGATGCAATTCCACCCCCTCCAGTTCAAGCCCCTTCTAAATCCTCCCCCCTCGGATGGGGCTAAACTTTGTAGATGAAAATAGGGGCTCTGGAATGTGTTTTGTCTTTCTGCTTAGGAAAAAGGTAGGGAAAAGTGCTGGTAAAACTAGCCACAGATACAACAATAGCCTACAGAGCTGAAAATATATGTGTAAAGAATACAGAGAATATGTAAAAGAAAAAAAAGAAAAAGGGAATAAAATCATTAGGCATCAGCATGTGGTTTACATCCATCTCTGCCTGCAAAGAGAGAAATACTGAAAAAAGCAGATGCAGAGAGAGACAGGGCAGGAAGGAGGAGTCCTTGCCCTGAGGAAGGCACCAGGGCTTGGGCAGGGCAGGGAAGGTGAGCAAGTGATGCAATGCCCAAGGATGAAGGAGATAAGAGAGCAATGGAGAGAGCAAAGGGCTGTGGGTGCCCTGTGAGGACAGCACTGGGACAGCAGCTGTGGGGTGCTGGTGGCTGTCCCTCTCTGCCAGTCCTCAGCTGTTCAGAGAAGCAAGATCCCTGGGAGCCCATGGTGACCTGAGGAGCTCCCTGCCTCCTGTCCTGGCACAGCCTCTCTCCAGGACACTGACCAGTTGTGACTTTTATTTGACCAATGGCCTGGTGCTGACGAGGAGCATACGGCCAGGGCTGGAGCAGCAGCAGGAGCCATAGATTATCCCTAATTGCCTGCAAGAGATGAAGCTGACCTTCAGAGAACACAGCCATGAATCTTCACACCACGCAGGGAGTGCCGTGTGGATTTACTGCCCGCTGCCTTCAAAGCTCCACCAAGCCTCTGCTGCTCTGGCAAGAGAAGAAGAAGGGCCAGAAGGATCTGCTGTGCAAAGCCCTGATTTACAGGTGTCTCCCAGCCACACTCCAGTCAGGAGCACACCTGAGCTTTCAGGCGTGTTTTCCCTTGCAAGCTGCTCACTGCTAGTGGGCAAGAGGGAGAGCAGACAGATGGACATGGAACAGCAATGTTTTCTGTAGCCTTCTCTGGAGAAAGTAAATCTGCTCTGTTAGACCAGGAACATCATTAAGAGTGCTATAGGAACCCGGGGTTTTGATGGTGTTGGTGCCTTTATAACTCAGCTTGGGGGAAGGCAGAACAGCTTCCAAAAAGGCATGAGAAGCTGAACAGGAAGGTCTGGGTTGTTAAGGTTGTTACCCTACAAACCTTGCAGTGCTTCATCACTGAGGCAGCAGGGACCAGCTGAGCTGGAAGCAAATGCCACTTCCAGAGTGATCTGAAGGATCCCAAAGCTCTTGCTGTCTTTGAAACAGGGTCCTGTGCTCCTGCCAGGTCAGAAGGAGATGGCACAGCATCTGCCTTTCCCTAACCTCCCCCTCGGTGTGGCTGGGAGTGCTGGGCAAAGCTGCCTGTCACCGAGGCTCCAGGGCTCAAGCTGTATGGAGAGGGACAAGAAATCAAATCTGTAGGGTCTTTCTGCGTGGTTTCCACTTCTGCAGTGCCAATAGTCACCAAGCACACGTTGCTGATTTGGGAGGATTCGTGTCAGATGCTTGGTCACTCTGAATCAGCAAGGCTGTGTTGATATGTACCCACTGCAGCCTGGCCCCTCCTGCAGGGCTCTTGGTTGTGCTCAGTACCAGCTAGGAACCAAGATACAAATAAAAAGGAGATGGAAAATCCAACCAAACAAAATAGCTTTGCTGCCCAAGAGCAGCTCTGTGAGTATCAGCCAGTTTCTTTTTGGGCAAAGCCAGAAGCCCAGCCAGGGCTTGTTTGGCTAGCTCAGCATTCCCAGGGAAGAGCCAGGGTGTTTGTGGCACTTAGAACCTGGGAGAGGCAGCTCACAGGGCTGCCAGGGCCAGGACAGTGGGGGACAAGAGGGGACAGTGTGTTGGTAGGGGACAAACCAGCATCTTAGCTGCAGTTTGAGCACTACAGTCTCTCTGGGAGCTGTGTGTGCAAGTGGCTCCCTCACTCCTGCACTGCTGTGTCTTGATGTTCATCTCTCCTCTCTGCTCTTTCTTGGGGCAGGAACAGATCCCATGGAATAAGAGAGAGAAGCTCTGGCCCTGCTGTGTCAGTGCACTGATAAAACACATCTCCTGAGGAGGGGAGGCAAGGTTTCCAGAGCACTGCTGGCTTTGCTCGTGGGCAGAGCCAGCTTCTGCCTGGCAGCTCCATCGTTTGCCAGCTGCACAGGGGTGGGGAGGGAGAGGAGATGGGGAGTGACAGGACCCTCTGGGTGCTATCTGCAGAAAGAAGGCAACCACAGACAGGCAAGGAAACCTTGGGGTGATCTGCAGTGCTGGAGGGTCTTCTTATGGCAGGAGGTCACCTCTCCAGTTTCTCTCACCTTGGGCTGCCCCACAGATTGCCTCAAGACACATGTGGAAATGTTAGGGGGTGATTTTAATGGCCACTGAAGCACTGTTTCAACTGATGTGCCCTGTGGACTTGCCTGCTCACTCCTGCATGCCCAGGGTGCCCATTCCCAGTGCAGCTCAGCAGGGCCCAAAGCTGAGATCATTTCCATGATCTTTGCTGCAGCAGGTCCTGCAGTGGGCTGCCTTCCTGCCCTTCCTGAGCTGATCCTCCTCCCTGGCTCAGTGCCCCTCACAGCCCTTCCCATCCTGAGCCAGGCTGGGGCAGCTCAGGGCAGGCAGGACTGCAGGGTCTGCAGGATCCAAGGGCTAAATCCTCCCTGGCTTGTGGAACCCAGCGCCGTGGCACCAGACCCCTTTGCCACCACCCCTGCTGTGCTGCACAGTGAATTGTGCACAGAGGATGATCACAATCCCCTTTGAGAGGAGGGGGACTGTCACCTTCAAAAGGCCTGACCAAGTCTTGGGTTCTTCTGCAAATTACCCCATTCCAGAAGTTTCAGCAGTGGCTGCTGCTTATGTATTTTTTTTTTTCTCAAGCTTTCCACGGGTTTATACAAACTTCCTATTATAAATATGAATTCAGCTGGAGACTTCTGGGTTAAATCCTTCAAGTGGTTGTTATTTTACTTCTTCCACTTGGGATTTCTGGAAGAATGCAGTACTTACCACACATTTAAATTACAAGGAAGTGCATGAAACATTGCAATCTTTTCTACCTCTATTTCATTAACCTCTTTGCTCTCTGAAGGAGTGGCAGCCTCACAAGAGAGCAGATTTTTCCAATACAGGGTCCTGTTGTCATGCCTGTCAGGAAACCCCACCAAAATTCAGAGGCTGACTGCTTTTACATTTAATGGCCTAAATACTTATATTTTTTTTATTAATATTGGTGAGTCTAACCACCTTTTCATTCATTTCTTCCACTTTCAATTGACCCTTGGCTTTTTTCCTCCTTGATCTTGCTAAGGAGCTGCCGAGTTCAAGACAGACAAGAAACTACTGGAAAGGGTCAAAACTTGTATTTCAGCCTTTCCTGAAGAGTCTCCCTGCTAAGCAAACCCAGCAGAGGAAGGCTGGGAGGGAGGGTGCAGCATGTCTGAGTGAGAGGTTTCTATTTTGGTGGGATGGAAGTCCACAGAAGGTGATGACTGATTGGGAGTTACTCTGCATCTTCAATTATCTGCCATCTTTTTCAAAACACATATAAAATACCAAACAGCAGTCTTGGCTGAAACAGTTGGCTCTGGAAGCAGTAATTAATTCTTAATCACCTGCAGCATGCCTTGAACCTCACGAATGCTTCCATTATTGGAGGAGGATGAGCCAGCCCCGAGCACAGCTGCTGTGCCCTGATGGATTTGGGAAGTTCAGGCTTCACAGCAGAGTTAAAAGGGAAATATTGAAAACCCAAACTATTCTGGAGAAGCAAAATGGGTGCAGCCTCTCCCTCCTCGTGCTGTGGGGCTTCTCCAGGGTTGGCAAGGGGGTGATGCCCAGGCTCTGAGATCACTCCAGGCTGGGAAAGTGCAAAGTTTGGCTTCTCCCACTCGTGCCCACTGCTCTGTTCCTCACACGTGTGGGATGGCTCTGCTGCTGCCTCTCCCAGGGGCTCACCCACGCACAGCTTGGCACGTACTCTCCGAGACAGAGGAAAGGATGGAGGAGCAGGGGGAGGTGAGAGGAGGGGAGGTTGAGAAGTTTTCCAATTCGGAAAATTATTCTAAAGCTAAAAAATGGAAAGCTAAAATCCCCCACTGGGAAACCCCTTGGAGGATATCAGAAAATGAGGCTGAGTAGTTTCTTTGGATCCTGTGGAATTTAACACAGATTTGTCATCTAGCTGTCAAACCCACTAGAAATGTCTCACTCTCTCTTAATAGTTTCATAGATTTTAGAGACTTTCCAGCTCAAAAGACCATTCTGTTCCTCTCTTCTTGCATAAAATTGGCTATTCCTGTATTAAGCCTGTCCGCCCTGGTCAAACATAAGCTTATCTTTCCAAAAGACCTCCACTGAGATTTAAACACTTCCAGGCACAGAGAATCCATCGTGTACCTGGTGAATTCTTGCAGAGGTTAATTGCTCCCACAATTAACCATGTTTTCCTGAACATTTCCAGCCTTCCAGCCGCTGCCTTTGATCCTGCAGGAGTTCACTTGGGTTAAAGAGCTCTTAATCATGAGGTTCCCCCTCTAGGGACGTGTTCACCTCAGCCACTCTTAGTCTGTGGCCTGCTGACCTGTGGGACTTTCCTCAAGGTTGCAGCAAGGAACCTGGGAGCAGCTGGTGTGTCAGGAGGCTTCAATCAATTGTACACGGGTCACCACCAGAAAAATAGCAGGGGAAAGAGCTGACACTGTTGATTTCTGGGTGTTTGGAGAATTAAAAGTGTCTGCACTCATGTGTGGCAAGGTGTGGGAGCGGTGGGGAGCTGCTAGTGGAGGTGCTGCAGTGCTGGAGTGTCCTCTGTGCCAAAGCTCATAACTAAGGGCCAATAAAACCTTCCTCATGCTGCCACGGCTTCTCCAGGGGGTTTGTTACAGCTGCATCCCAGGAAGCTGATTTAGAAGCGTTATTGGGACTGGGACATTTTTATGAGGTGCTGCTTTCACACCCCACTGCTTGGGAAGCCCAAGCTGCCTTAATTAAAGACCTGGAGGGACACAGCCACATCCACTGGGCTAACCAACATCCATGACCCAGCTCCCACAGAGGGGTGGAAGCTGCTCTGGGAGCCCCTGTGTGCCCAGCTCTGCCCTGAGGGGCCCAAGGGCAGGGCTGGTGCCTGTGGAGGGGAGGAGGAACATGTTTGTAGTGCAGAATTATTTTTCAGGCCTCATCTTCTCCAAGGCCCTGGAGCGCTGCGCTGGTTCTCCCTGGGGATAATCTGTCAGGAGACAAATCTCTCTCCTGCACTGGCCTGCAATTGTCCTTGGAGAATAAGTGGTTTGGATGGATGACTCCAGCAAATGTGAGACCCAACAGTAAATGAATTCAGCTATGGGCTGGAGTGGAGCTGCTCAGCCTTTTGGTTTGATCTAGCAGCTGTATTTCCTCGAGATTAAAACATATTCCACTCTCGGCCATGCCTCGACCTGTTCTGCCAGTGGAATGCTGGAACTCACAGAAATCTGAGCATGGCCTGTAATTAATACATGATAACTAAATCTAACTAAATTTAATTAAATTTCTTGAGACAAGCAGCCCAGACAGCCATGTCCCATGAACAGCTGGTGACTTAAATTTGTATTTTTCAAAAGGAGAAGCAAAACCTAATTGGTCATTTCTGATGGAGGACTTCACAAATTGCACAATTTCCAAATGCTCTTTAGTCATTAACCCTAATTACTGGATCTAAGTACACAAAATTTACATTTGCAACTGCGAGAGCAGGAAATCTCAAAATTTAAATAAATACATGGATATGCCAAATTTACCAGCTCTTCTTCTCCCCACTGAAAGCTGCATGATCTGAAAGGCACAAAGTCCCAAAGGCTTGATGTATGTGACATGATGGTTTCAGCTGCCAAGCAGGTGTGAGCTGCAGAGCTTGGCTTCAGTAACGAAGCACCTTCTTTTAGTTTATTAGGGGCAGGTTAGAGGTGAAGTGATAATGGTCTGAAGTGCCTGCATGCAGGGCGGCTTCGGAGAGGCTCTTTAATCTCTCAGACAAGAGCATCGTGGGAGTTAGCCAGGAAAAAAGGTTACAGGTAAGGCAGGCAGTGTGAGTTTAATTACCCAGAGGAGCAGCTCCCCACGGGTGGTGTGCTGCTTTCAGGTTTGGGAGGAGTGATGCAGACCCAGGGCTGGGATCCTGCAGGGAGCCCCAGGAAGCAGCTCCGGGTGCTTGCCCCCAGTGAGCCATCAGGGCAGAGCAGCGTGTTTATCTGGGAGCTCATCTCCATTCCCAGCCTTCCAGGTGGCACTGGCTCACTGGACATTTGCCCTGGGGTTCTGGAACATGTCTTTATTTTCAGTTTACCGGGTGATGTGTGGTTCACAACGTTTCCTGGGAATTTATGATAGCCTGGGAAGAGCTGGTGAGTCAGGAGGCAGGCAGTCATTAATTCCCAGTAATGCCTCAGACTGAGTTCATTACTGTTATCAGAAGATGAAATGATGTGAAAAGTAGATTTATTTATTTTTCTGAGGCTGATGCAGTTTGCTTTTGGAAGACACTGTGCTCTGGGGAAAAGCAGTGCCAGTGCATTGGCAAGAGAGGAGCCTGAATCCTCTTGCAGCAGTTTGTTCAGACAGAAATGTTTGCTGTGTGTTTGTAACAAGAGGTTGTATCAAGGTCACTCCACTGAGACTCAGCTTTGCAATCCCTGTGGAAGGAGAGCTCTTGCTCTCGCCGTCCTCGGAGATCTTTCTTTGCTCCCCTCCTGACGGAAAGGGCAGGGCTCGCAAGCTCTGGCAGGAGGAATAAAAGGGTTTCAGAATGGGCACTCTGTATTACAAAGTGTCCTGCTATAAAGAACTGCTATAAAGAAACTGAATCTGTTCCAGAAAGTCTCTCTCTCTTTTTCACACGCTCCCTCCAGGCCCAGCCCTGGCCTCTGCTTTGTTGCCAGGAGGGGACTTTGTGGTTGCAGAGGTGATTCAGGTCTGTTCTTCCAGCACCAGGCCCTCAGGGTGCCGAGGAGGAAATGGAGAACTAATCCATTTGAAAATCTTTTAGCAGCTTACATTAACATTAATCTGGCAGTTGCCATAAAACCTTCAGGAGCTGTCCTCACTGAGTGCTTCCCTCCTCTTTTTAACCTCACAGGGAGGATGTGTGGACAGTGAGAGCAGGGCTGTGTCCCACTGCCCTCCCAACCCAAGCAGGACTGGCAGCACTGTTTAATTCCTCTGCTCCCTGTGCTATCCCACGGGGCTCAGGAAGTCAATCTTGGGTTGAATTTCATTCCATTCCAGCAACCTAATACAGGCAGAGTATATCATGGTCACCCTGCATTTCCTAATTAGTGCTCTGTGGATGCCACAAGCAGCCCGGGATGGACTGAGCTTGGGACAGCAGTGCTGTTGTTCTTATGGTGACAGGGGCCCTGGATTAATTCAAACACTGAAGGAGACACAAAAGCACCCATCCATGCTGCAGGCTGAGCAAATAAAGAAACTGATTGCTGGAGAGTTTTATGAGGATAATAAACATCATAATAAATGGCCATGAATATTTCATGGCGGGTGTAGTGCTGATATGATATGCCATAGAGGAGTGATGGGGTTTTTCAACATTGGGATGCAAATGGGGAATGTGTTCTATATTTTGCAGGTTTCTCCCCAGACACGCTGTGTTTTCTAAAAATCAGATTGACTGGGAGCGTTTGATATGAGAAACAACTTCAGGGCTCTGGTTAGAGTCAAAGAAAAGCACAGGCAGTATCAGAGGATTGTCGGTGCTAAAGATGAAAAAATCCCACGCAGATCAAGCAGCCCCTAAACATCAGGGGAAGGTAGATAGGAGTTACCAAAGGCAAATCACACTCTGTGCTTTCCTTGGAGCTGGGAGCTGAGCTCCCCACCCAGTAACAGCAGCCCCTCTACTCTGGGGACAGCACAGCCCCTGGGAGAGGAGATCAAAGTGAGGGGCCAAGTCCTCCTTCCTCACTCACTGCTTGGGGGCAGAGGTTTGAGCTTGCCAGGGGCAAAGAATCCCCTTTCTGGAGGGGACCAGGGGTTTGGCCTTGCCAGGGGCAGACAGTGAAAGGATCTCCTTTCTGGAGGGGACCAGGGATTTTTGAGTTCCACCCAAACTTGCATAGGAGGTTTTTTTTGATAGAACCCTTTGTTCAAGGCATGGACAGATACCTGGACTGGTTTCTCTGCAGGGACACTCAGCCATGCTCACTGGGCAGGACCCAGTGTGTCAGCCCCACACTTTGTTGGCAGCCAGAGGAAACTGGGTTTGTTGGGGTTTGTTTCCTGCTCTCTGCTGGCAGATGTTTCTGCCTGAGCAGGCCCAGGGCACAGCGCTGGCACTCTGAACATCTGTGTGCCATCACACACAGGAACACACTCAGGGGAGTGCACCAAGTGCTGGCAGCTGCCAAGGCCAAGCACCAGTCTGTGCCTGGATAAGGCAGCAATGGCAGCACTGAGAGCCCCTTGCCTTCTTCCTGCATCTCCCTCAGTCTTTGCTGATACACCCTGGCCTGCTGCTCTTCACAGGCACCTTTCATACGTGTCCTGCTTCCTTCTCTTTTAATTAATTCTGTCAGGTCACCAGACATCTATTAAAATGCAATGCACGTTGGATATTCACAGGTTTGGATGGTGCAGGGACAGTTTCTAACAAGCCACCTGCCTCCTGTCCTGTTTGGCACAGGTGGCAAAGCCAGGGTGTGAAAGGAGAGGTGGGACTAGAGGAAAGCAGCCTTTGCAGGTGCCTGGCTGGGCAGAGGAACAGGTATGGAGCTGGAGGAGACAGCCTGCAGGCTTGGGCTCAGATCCATCAGCCATGGGATAAACTTGGCTCTTTTCACCCATTGCTGCAGCTCTCTGCTTCTGTTTTCCCATTTCCAAGGCAGAGTGAGGAGCACACCCCTCCTCCTGTGTGTGAAACATTGCTGAGGAGGACCTGCACCTCAAAACAACAAGATCCAACAAATTTCCAGCTACTGCCACTTCCAAAGCTGCTTTGTCACCCAGTGTGGCCTGGGAACCATCCCTCCTGACACCTGTGTCCTTCTGGGGACATCAGTACAGACACCCCACCTGGGACTATTTCTCCCATCTGCTTCACAAGTTGCCAGTGAACCCAGAGTGTTTCCTTTGGGTTTCTCACTCGGTTCCTCCTCGAGGTGCTGCTGAACTGGTGGCACCAGTGGCACTTACCCTGGTTCCTTGTTCCCAGAATGGTTGCTCTATGGTTTTGCCCTCCGTGCTGCACTGGCATGACCCAGGGCCTTGTTACTTCCAGGCTTTTCAAGGGCTTGTCCCAGTTTCCTGATCTCTGCAACCAAGATCCGCTCCAACCACCTGGGTTAGGACTCAGCATCACACACAGATGTGGAAGCTGCTCTGCAGAGCCCTGTTTTCACCAGCACAGCAATGAATAAACAGGCCACAGCCCCCAGATACCTTTGGCCAGCTGGCATCTCAGTGGAGGTGGGCCCATCAAATGGAAAGTGCTTTTTCAAAAAATTAAAAAAAAAAAGAAAAAAGGAAAAAAAATAGAAAATAGAAAAAAAAATGCCCTTGTTTTAAAGTCTGCACCTGAGTGATGCTGTGAGCTAACTTCTCCCAAAATAGGTGTTGTCAGCTGATGAAAACTCTTCCACAAAGATGTTAAGCTCACTTTCTGGATCAGAAGTATTTCTTCTTGGAGAGTGCTGATGAGATTGTGCCTTGATCAGCCAAAGTGGGGCTGATTTGAATGTGCTTTACTACAAAGCAGTCATTACATTTCTCCTTAGGATTCAAACAAACATTTCCTCCATATTTCAGCTGTGCTGAACTGGCTTTGCAAGGACCCCTCCAGGCATTTGCTCAGGAACTGGTGAAATTACCCTGCCTAATGGCCTCCAGAAGTTGAGTTACCCAAGCGTAAACGGTGCCACGGAGATCCCAGGAGCTGTGTGAAGCAAATGGCACATTGGCTTCAGTGTCAGTCTCAAGGTAGCAGCTCAAGCATGAAGTGGGGATGGAAAAGGACTTAATATGCTCACACACACCTTGTTGTTTTGTTTCGGGCTCTTTTTGTCCATTAATTTGACATGCTTCTCCTGGAAAGTGCGTGGATGGGAGGAGCAGCGTTTTCCCATTTGTTCCATCTGCTCTGCTGACACCTCGGGCAGGAGGGCTGGGGCTGCCTTCAGCAAGTGCCATCCTGAGTGACCAAGGGCAATGGACGGGCACCAGCAGTGTGTGCGAGCGTGGAGACCCTCCTGGCACCTCTCTGACTGCAGCACCCTGCAGCAGAAGAGCCTCAGGCTCCTTGCTTGCTGCAGGCAGGAGCAGGAATCAGCACTGCAGCCAGGAAGGATGAATCCCACTTAACTGCTCTGTGAGGTGTTTCCTTCTTGTGAAAACTGGTGGGATCAAACCCACAGATATTGCCCATAGAAATGCATTCAGCTGGACTGGCAGGGCCTGGCTG
The DNA here is from genome assembly GCA_013399945.1 of Ploceus nigricollis. Taxonomy (NCBI): domain Eukaryota; kingdom Metazoa; phylum Chordata; class Aves; order Passeriformes; family Ploceidae; genus Ploceus; species Ploceus nigricollis. The sequence continues at coordinate 88,632 of VXBC01001831.1, read as the reverse complement.
TGCCTCTCCTCCAAGCAGGGGGAAGAGCTGCCTTGGGGCTGGGTGTGTCTCAGGTTTCCTCTGTCAAGGTTGAGTTTAGCTGCCATGAAGCGTAGTCATGATGTCAGTGGGCAACGTCAGTGCTCTCGGGGAGGAGATGTGTATCAGTCTCACTGCTGAGAGCTTTTATTTGTCACACTGTCAGTCACCTGAGCAGACCTGGCACGTGCTGTCACGCACGTGAAGGAGGGAGCGTGATGAAGTGTCATTAGAGCAAGGTCTGGCTGATTGGGAGCTCCATCCCCAAACATCTGTATCCTGCTGCTGCATTGGTTTACTCAAATCACCCTGAGTTATTGCAGACCTCTGAGATTTACCCTCTGTATGTTTACTGTGGCCAGCTGGAAAAGCACACATTTTTTACTTGTCCTGTGTTGAGCACTAATGAAGTTCTTCCCTTCTAAATGCATTTAAAAATAAAATAATTAACAGGCAGGGAAACCTCCACCGGTGTGGAACCTTGTGGAGCTTTTTCCACTTCTCCTGGACCCTTCCTCTCTCTCATGCCATTTCTCCTGCTTTCCTTGCAGTTTATGAGCTGGTAAATCACATTCCAGTCCCTGCTTTGCTCTGCACCTAAGCAGTGGTGTGATCCTGTGGAATAAATGTGTGTGATGATAATGCCTTTAGCAAAGCACACTCTGTGTCCCTCCAGCCTTGAGACCACTCAGCTCATGGGTTTATTATTTATCTTGGTGAGCTGTCCTCAGAGCTGAGAACCTGGCTTCATGCATGTCCCTGAATTACTGCACCAAAGCTGTGAAAGGACCTGAGTTTCAGCTCTGACTGATATGAATAGGTCTGCTTGCAGCTAAAAATAGAAAGCACGGGGCAGGCTTCCAGGCAGAGCTGTAGTAAATTCTAATACAAGGTGGCTCAGCAGCAGTTCCTGTGGCACAGCTCCCTCCCAGGAAGGCTGTGGCACGGGCTCAAGCCAATATTAGGCGACAGAGTTTCCTTATGGGAAGCAGCTTGTGAGCTGCAAAGACCAACACTGAGTTTCAAAGCTTTCTTTTCCCTAGTGCAGGGGTGCCCAGCTCTGCAGGAATGACTCCCTGGCTCCGTGCCTCAGTTTCCCCTCTGCAGGGAATTCTGGGTGCTGCAGGAGATGCGTTTTAGCTGCAGTTTTCTGGTTCTCTCTGCAGCAGTGAAGCAGATGTGCAGGGCAGCCCTGTGAGCCTGTTCTGCTCCACGACCACCCCTTGTGCTCTTATTCCTCCTCCTCCTCATTCCCCTGCTCTCCAGGCCAGCAGGAAGGTGCACTTTCTCAGCTCTGCTGCTCAGGTACTGCTCCGTGGCCTTGCTGGCAATCGAGTGTTTCCTCCCTCGCAGGACCGTGGCTTTTGGAACTCTGTACATCTCCCTCATCACAGGAGGTTATTTCTCTGTTCTTTAGGGCTTATCTGCTGTGAAAATCTGCTCCCCCAGAGTCCTCGTGCCATCAGTCATGACAATGGCTGATCACAGCCGCGCCGTCTCGGTCAGTGGCTCATTGTCCCCGTGCTGGAGCATATGGTCTCCTGCCTTACTGCCGCCCCACACACGGGCTTCTGCACGGGGAGCAGCTGTGGAGAGGCTCCGTGGAGCTCCCGAGGGTCAGCCAAGTGTAACATCCGTAAGGAAGAGCACTCGGCTCTGCGTGGCAAGAGGAGGCAGCGGCAGCGCAGGGCCGGCTCTCTGCAGCCCAGGAGCAGCGGGGCAGAAACGCCCTGGGCTGCAGGGCAGCAGGACAGCGCTCAGGGAGGGCTCAGCTCCTGCTGGGCTCAGCTGTGTTTGTACGAGATGTGATCTTTCCATCCTGGGCAGAACACTGCTCCTGCACCCACCCGAGCGAGCCCCTGGGGCAGGGCTCGGCAGCTCTGGAGCTGGAGGCACTGTCAGGGTGGGAGATCTCTTGGGGCTGTTGCACCGACCACAGAGCGACCCACAGGGCTGGGACCTTCACCTGCAAAGTGCTGAGCTGCTCCAGGGGGTGAGGGAAAGCGTGGCATGGGGATGGGCAAGGTTCTTTGGGATCCTGGATCCTCCCCTGTGGAAGAGCATGAATGGGGCTTTGGGAGCAGGCACCCATCCCTGGAGACCTGGGTCCCACAGAGGTTGGGTGGATCAAATCCTGGATTTCCTGGGCCATTCCTGGTGTTGGGATGGGGAATGGAGCTATGGGAAGCAGGAACATCGCCTCCCATCCCCATGGATACCTCTGGATGCAGGAACATCCCCTCCCATCCCTCTGGAACCCCCAAGCAGCCCCATCCCCATGGATAAAACATTCCAGGGCAGCTTCAGGTTGAGCCAGGCTGGGAGCTGCACCATTCCTGCAGAATTCATGGACAGGCCTGGAGACATTTTCTCTGTCCCATCAGTTATTCATCATCCCTAAAAACAGCCAGGACAATGCCAGGACACCACACCGGGGTGGTGCCAGAGGGGAATGTGGGAGTGACATTATGGATGCTGCAGGGGACAGCAGGACCTGACTCAAGAATTTCCACCAGGAATTCGGGCTGGGTCAGAGCTTTGCTCACCCCCTACAAGTGACCAGAGTGGGTTCCCTCATCCCAAACCCATCCCACAGATCCTGGAAGAGGAAGGTAAATGCTCCAGCCCCGTTTCCCGGTAAAAATCCCCACCAGGAATAAATCCCGAGGCCAAAATCTCTCCCAGCTCTCCCATCCCTATGGATGAGGAGTGGGAATTCTCCGGGAATGCCCGCAGGGCATGGGGACGACTTGGCCGGGCCGTGCCACTCTCCTGAGTGTCCCCAGCTCCTCCCGCAGCTGCGCAGGGCCATTGTCACCCTCCTGTGCCCACCAGCGGCGGTGCCAATCAGCACAATTAACACCCGTAGATTAATTAATCTCTGGATTCCGCCTGCCGGTCCCTGACCGGCTCTGCCCCTCTGCTTTCCATGCAAATGAACCCGTTATGGTGCCCTCATTAGCCAGGCGCAATGCCAGGGAAATCGGGCACGGGCGATCCCAAAGGGCCCGGGTGGGGTTGGCACATGCCCAGTTCTGAATGCACCGCCTGGATTTTGGGGGATTCCTGGGAAGATCAGGGGGGAAAAAGGTCCTCAGGTTTCTCAGGTCCGAGAAAGCCTCGCTGGCCAAAATTGGCTCCGGCTCAGGGAGCGAGGTGGACACGGGTGACATTGGTGCCACCGCAGCCGAGCAGGACAGGGGACAAACGGGACAATTTTCGGCTGCAGGGGGAGGGAATCACCCTCGGAAGAGATGGGATCCAGCTGGATCCCGTTATCCCGAGTGGAATCCCCAGCTGGATCCCGTTATCCCGAGTGGAATCCCCAGCTGGATCCCGTTATCCCGGCGGGGAATCCCCCGGGATACTCCCATAAAAAGCTCCCGGGCAGCCCCTTTGCCATGCGCTGCTTTTCCTGGGGTCAGGATGGGGTTTGGGAGCTGCTTTGGGGTCGCTCTGCTCTGCTGGGTGTTGGCTTCGGCCGCATCCTCTGATCCCTGGGGTTTTCCCTCGCGGAATTCCGGGCCGTGGCGGCTGCGGGGTGATTCCTCCAGGTCGCAGCCCTGGGCGCGGGTGGATCTGTCGCAGCTGCGGGCGCTGTCCCCGCGCCCCGCGGTGGCCGTGCGCTGCCAGGAGGGGCAGCTGGCGGTCACCGTGCGCAGGGACCTCTTTGGCACCGGGCGCCCGGTGCGGGCAGCGGAGCTGAGCCTGGGCACGGCCTCCTGCCCGCCCCTGTCCCCGAACGCCGCCCAGGCCTTTGTAACCTTCGTGGCCGCGCTGCACGAGTGTGGCAGCACCCTGCAGGTGAGTGGCACCGGGGGCAGGTGGCCGCGGGGTGAAGGTGTCACCCCTAGAGGTCCCCTGGTGCAGGTGCTGGCGGGTTTGGGATGAGGAGTGCCCGGAGCGGGGGTGGATTTTGGGGTGTGGATATCCTGGATGAGGCACATGCTCAGTAATAGGTTTGGGATTGGATGCAGGAATTTATGGGATAACGAGTCCTGAGGTGCTGTGCCTGAGTCCTGGAGCTCTGTGACCTCCTTCGAGCTGGTGCCTTGTTGGGATGCCAGCACAAAGCTCCGTGGTGTCCTGTAGGATCGGGAGTGTGGCTTTTGTGTCCCGGCACAGTCCCTGCTGGTGCTGTGTTTGTTTTCCTGTTTTTCCCCCTCTCCCAAATCCTCCTTGCAGGTGACCCCAGACTCCCTGATCTACAGAACCACTCTGTTCTACAAACCCACCCGTTCTGGCAACCCCCTTATCGTGAGGGCCACCCCAGCCGAGGTCCCCATTGAGTGTCACTACCCCAGGTGAGTGGTGGGGGCTGTCCCCGTGCTGCCACGGCCCTGCGGTGCCAGTGCCACCCCAGGCAATTCCCATCGCTTCCCTTTAGGAGGAGCAACGTGAGCAGCGGTGCCGTGCACCCCACGTGGGCCCCGTTCCGCTCCACGGTGGCGGCGGAGGAGCGGCTCCGGTTCTCCCTGCGCCTCATGGACGGTGGGTGCAGCCCTGGTGGCTTCGTGTCCCTCAGCTTCTCCTGGCCCCTGGGAGTCCCAACGGAGCCGAATCCACCCCGCGGGGGTTACTGCACATTTCAGAGGTCCCACGCTCCCAGGAAGTCCCCAAAGTGACCCCATTCCCTGGGATCTCCATTCCAGACGAGTGGAGCAGGGAGAGGCTCTCCAATGGTTTCCAGCTTGGGGACAGTCTCCGCTTCCAGGCCGATGTCACCTCGGAGGGCCACGTGCCCCTGCGGCTCTTCGTGGATCAGTGCGTGGCCACCGCGACCCCCGACAGGAGCTCGTCCCCTCGCTACGCCTTCATCGACCTGGGCGGGTAAGGCCGGGCTCTGGGGCTGGCTGGGGAATCCCAGATTCCTGTGGAGGATCCCGGGTGATTCCCAGCCCTTCTCCAGGTGCCTGGTGGACAGCAGGGCAGAGGACACCGGCTCAGCCTTCGTGTCCCCGCGGCCCCGGCCGGAGTCGCTGCGGTTCCTGGTGGACGCCTTCAAATTCGCCGGAGACACCGGGAATTTGGTGAGGTGTTGTTTCCATCCCTCCTCCTTTCTTGGTTTATCCATGGAAAAAAAGCCCTAAAATCTTCAAGATTAACGAATTTTCCTTGATTTCCCCTGCCAGCTCTACATCAGCTGCCACCTGCGGGTGTCCCCGGCGGCTGAAGCCCCGAATTCCCGGAATAAAGCCTGTTCCTTCAGCAAAGCCAGCGGCCTGTGAGTGGCCGTGCTGCGGGGAGGGGACCCGCCCCCGCCCACAGCAGGGGGGTCACAGGTGACTCTGTTCCAGGTGGGCACCTTTGGAGGGCACCGCGGCCATCTGCAGCTGCTGTGACACCGGCAGCTGTCCCTCTCCTGGAGGAGATTCCCGGGAATTCCGAGCTCCGGCCGCACGGATGGGCAGGCGCGTGAGGAGGGACGGCCCCGGCCAGACAGGTGTGTCCCAAAGGTGTCCCCAGGGCCCCTCGGAGTTTTGGCACAGTTCAAGGACAATCCCGGCTCCTCTCCGATGTCCTTAGGGAAGGAATTTTAAAAGGAAAGAGGGGACTTTTGGGGGGATATTGGGAAAAAATTCTGTGTGGGTGGGGAGGTCCTGGCACCATTGTTCATCCCTGGAAGTGTCCCAGGCCAGGCTGGAGCCACCTGGGATAGTGGGAGGTGTCCCTGCCTGTGGCACTGGATGGGCTTTGAGGTCCCTTCCATCCCAAACCATTCCATGATTCTATCCTGACTGTGTCCTTGCATTTAAAGCCCCTGGAATTCTGCTCTTTTGGTGTCCATCTTCCTGTAATTCCCAAATTCCAGCCCAAGCAGGAATTCCTCTCCTGGGAACTCATTCCCATCTTTTTCCAGGTGAGCTCTCAGGGCTGACTGAGGCTGATGTCTCCGTGGGACCCCTCCTAATCCTGGAGCCTGCTCAGGGATTAATGAGCCCCTCTGGAAGTCCAGGATCAGCTGGGAACACCCCCCAAGGTAGGGGTCATTTTGGGGTCTTTGTGGGGTTGTGTCTCGAGGCCTCACCCAGGGGTTGCTCCCACTGTGAATTCCCAGGGATTTCACAAAGGGATTTTCTGGAACAATCCCCCAGAGCTGCCCTATGGGCTCCTTTCCAAAGATTCCCAAGGACTGGGTGGAAGCTGGGAAGCCAGTGAATGAGTGCTGAGAGGGTTTTGTCCCTTCCAGGTTCTGCTGGTGGAATTCCTGTGGTGATCCAGGGGCTCCTGCTGACAGCAGCCACCCTGCTGAGCCTGACTGCCCTGGGAATGCTCCTGTGGCTGTGCCGGAAAAGGCTCTGTCCTCTGGGAACCTCCCAGTGATCCCAATAAAGAGAAGAAGCATTTCTGTCACCTCCTGGTGTTCTCTGTGGGGTGGGAGGGGCTCCAGGCAGCGTTGGATGGGGATCCATCCTCTGGGAAAGAGGTGGGACTGGGAATGTGGAGCTGCTGCCACCTGGAAGCAATTCCCAAACCCCCATGCACTGGATTTGGGAGGCACAGGTGAATTTTCCAAAGGTTGTGTCCATGGAAAGGAATCCTAAACAAGGGATCCTTGTTTCCTTGTTTAGGGATCCTCCTATTTTAGGGATTTATTTGTGTTCTGAAGTTCTAAATGATTTCCTGATTTTGGAATTCCTGTTTTCCCTTTCTTATCCAGTGGGATGCAGGAATTGTGATCCAAGCTCCCTTGAAGGATGCAAGGGCAGCCGGAATTCTGGGATTTTGGTTGGTTTCAGTGCTGAGTTTGGCTTCTCTACAGGGGAAAACTGGGAAAACCTCAGGGATGGGAAAGGGCTGGAGGTGCTTCTGTTTTGCAGGGGCTGGATGGGAATGAATTCCATTGTTTTTATGGAGTGTGAGAGCTCTGGGATGAGCACAGCGATGGGATTGCTTTCCTTGAGCCATGGTTGGAGCTGGGGGCTCTTCCTGGGAAGATCCCAAACCTGGGGACCCCATTCCAGGGCAGCTGCAGATGCTGTGGGTTCTGGGGATGTGTGGGGGGAGGAAAGGACAGCCTTACTTGGGATGGGTGCCCTCCACACCTCTGCACTCCCCTTCCCCTGGTTTGTTTTGTCTCCAGGGAGCTTCTGGGAACATCCTGGACTGTTGCTGCCAGTGCAAGCACAAAATCCTCCTGTCATTTGGTGGTGTGGTCATGGTCCAGCCTTTGGGGCTGCAGGACTGAGATCTGCACACCTAAATCTGCTGATTAGAACTGTTGCCACAGGCCCCCAGCTGGGGAATAATTAGCATTGACTCCATGATTCAGAAGGCTGATCAATTGCTTGATTATCTTATAGTATATTCTACTATACTTATATTACACTATATTACACTAACAAGAGCTCTCACTAACTAACTAGAAAAATCTGTGACTCTGCTGAGAGTCCTGACACAGCTGTGGATCCAATTGGTCAATGAATCCAAACAACCATCACCAGAATCCAATCCAGCAATCACCTTGGGTAAACAATCTCCAGAACACATTCCACATGGGCACAACAATGAGCAGAGATAAGAATTGTTTTAATTCTCTGCTTCTCTCACAGCCTTCCCCAGGAAAATGCCTGAGACAGTCTGTGCCTGCTCTCTGTGGCCAGAGAGCTGCTGCCATGTAGAGCTCCATGAACTAACCACCAGCTCAGATCCATCTGAGTGATCTCTGGCTCTTCTCCTGTGACAAATTGTCACAGTCAGTAGGGTGGCAGATTCAATTACTGGCATGGAATAAGATCTTCTCCAAGTCTTTTTGAGGATTGAGCATCCAAAAATTGGCATAATTGGAGTAAAGATAGAGGAACAGTTAAACTGCATGAGAGAGAAACTGAAAAATGGTAAAGAAAAGGGAATAATATGCAAGATGTTGTAAATGTGTTTGGAAGCAGCGTGTCATTGTAAGGAATACAAAGAAAAGGAAATGAGAATGTTATGAGATGAGTTTGAACAAAGAAAGTGACAAAAAGAGCTGTTATCTCTGTGAATAGAACAATTGCAGAAACAACTGGGGTGGGGGGAAGGAAAAAGAGTAGAGGACAAATTAGAATTTATGATCTGATATATTAGGTCCCATAAAGATCTATTAGTTAATTGCATTCCCAGAAGATTGGGATGGAAATACATGGAAGGGACCCTGACTGGGAATTTAGGGATGAGAGTAGTGAAGAGAGTGAATTAGGTGAATTGTAGTTTAAGGTGGCCCCCCCTTATTAAAATTGAAGTGTCCCTTGGGCCCCGAGGGGGTAACCAAAGAAATACCACCAGAACCATTCTGTGGGACCCTCTTCAACTGGATAATTTGCAAGGGTGGAACTGGGTATTTGTGGTGTCTCTTTGACTAGGGGAGATCATATGAAACACAAGGTGAAGCAGAGGTGGCTTTTGGGGACCAGGGGTGTTTTTTAACAAGGGAAGCAGATTCTAACAATGAATCACATTCCCTCACACACTGAACACCTTACTGTGCAAGGGAATACCTCATTGGGAATGACACAAACTGTGCTATCCCTGTATATTCATTGAGCAACTTCTAACCCTGTCTCAGCTCCCACAGACCCCCAGGCCTTGAAGGTGGAGCCTCTGCTCTTTTAAAACTCTATCCCATTATGAAAAGAGACCAACCAGAAGACAACAGTGGAGCTAAACATAACATTAATGTTGGGTGGATACACCTAGCCACTCCCTAGGAGGGCTGATCAGTTTGGAGTCTCCCCACTGAGGCTAGTCCTGTTTCCCTTTCCAGGACCCACACTGGGTTATACCAAAATCCCAAAACCCAGCCATCTGACCCAGATCTAGTTTATCCATCAACAAGCCTGGTGCATGGTGTGAAAACCCCCAGGTCTTTTATTTGTACAAATCAGTATGGTAATGGTTGTAATCATGTTTAAGCCTGAGTGCATTGCAATGACAATCACTAAAAAGCAAGCTGTAATTGTACAAATTTAGGCGTCCCACCCATTAACATGGATTTGGCAGAGGGAGATGTAAGCACAATATGTGAAAGACAACCCCCCAAAAATGAAGTGGAAGTTTACTTGCTTAGTTTTCAATGTGGTTCCTTTGAAAAGCAGTATAGATCTAACCAGGCTGGTAGCTGTTCAATGACTGTTACAGAAGAAGAATACACAGGAAGAGAAATAGTATCAGACATAATTTATCTGTTTATCTTGGAGATATAATTTAATTTCAACTAGGATTGTTTATATCAATACAGCAAAAATTACCTTAACCCCCCCAATGTATCCTATTACCTCTAGGACCTGTTGCAATCTTAACTCCACAGATTTCTGAAATTGAGCCCAATGGTATTAAAAAGACAGGCTAGCAACAAGTGATCCTTAATCCATTATGAAGCCTCAGGCCTGTGGAACTGTCACTGCAGGTTAATATCTCTGCACTGAAACCTACCTGCTTATCATTCCTGAATACATCTGCACAGGGTTGCACAGGTGAGCCCTCACCTCTCCAGAACGAGCCAGGAGAGGTGTGACTGGCATCCCAGGAGCAGGATTAGGAGTATTAAATAAACAGCACCCATGCTGAAGTTTTGGCAAATAAATTAAGCTTGGCAACAAGTGATTTGTATGAGCAAGAACACCTGTTAAAATCTTCTTTGTTGGCATTAGGAACTGGTCAATGTCTCCTGGCTGGTATATTGTCTAAATAGCAAAGAATTATTGAAAAGGACCCCCACCTAACTGTAAATGCACTTACCATCACTCAGAATAATGTTTCCATAGCTCTCAGCTGTATCTAAGCTCAGTTGCAGGTGCAGTCTACTACAGCAAAAAGGGAAGGTGATGAGGGCATCTTACCCAATGAGTTTCAAAAGGTAATTTGGGTAAATAATTTCAACTCAAAAAGTATTTAAAAAATATTTATTTTAATTCAAAAAGCATTTCCTATCTTGGTGGTATCTACTAAATTTCACTTATGACCACACCAGAAGTAGGGCCACAGCTTTTATCTTAACTCCATGCAATGTTTAATGGCTGGAATTGATGATTTTAGAGGTGTTTTCCAGCCTAAATCATTCTATAGACCCAATCATTGCATTGGGATTGAATCAGCATGGAATTGTACTCTGTTAGAACCTGGAGTATGGGCCCAGCAAAATGGGGACAAATGGCAAACTGTCACTGCTGCCACGTGTGTTGTGCAGAAACAACAAGGATTTATTTGTGAATGTAATACTGTTAAGACCCAAGACATTTGTCTTGACCCTGAACAAAATGTTTGTCATTTTGAAATACATCCCAGAGCAGCCTCTGAGACTGTACTTGGATGTGTTGGGAATGGATGTGTTTGCACGAGAGCCCTCTGTGATTCTCTGTTTATAGAGAATGTGCACAATCCCTCAAATACCTGCATCTGTAATTTTATTAAAGTTATGGGATGCAACTTTAACTATGCGGCCACAACCCACCATGTCACAGCGAGAGTGAAGAAAGGTGGAAAACATCACTGGTGAGAAAATCTGCTCAGGTGGTCACCAACAGCCACCAGAACTATGAATTAGATGTTGCACCTAATTGTAGTCTTGTTAATCATTGTAGATTGTGTTCATTGTTATATTTTTGTTTATATGCCAATTTACAGCTTATATCAAAGTATAAGAGCTATGAGTGGATGTGTGGGTATTAAGGGATCAGCAAATCTGACATATTATCTTATTTATCAGCCTATTACCCACTCAGTAAATTAACTTCCAGCTCAGATCTGCCTCAGTGATCCCTGACTCTTCTGCAACACAGGGTGTGATATTCATTGAGTTGAAGGTGCACTGTGGGATTTTAAGTCATCTTTTCTCCTGTTTTGCTCAATTTCTCCCCCCCTTGCTGTGAATCTCCATCCTCTGCTGGTTCATCTCACTTTCCAGCTTGCCATGAGTGGGATGGGGTGGATTTGTGTTCAGTGGCTTTGGGGTCAGTGTTAGCTCACGTCAAGCTGAGAGGGGACACTGAGACACCCCCAGCACTAAACCAGTGCAGGAATTGGCATTACATTCGTTCTGCCTGGTGCCTGCTAGGTCTGGAATGGGGGGAGTAGAGGGGATGGGCTGTGAGGTGGAGAGCCACCTCCAGATGTGCTGGAGGTAGGGATGCTGTAGTTATTGTTGTTTGTAGGTGGGTTAGGACAAGAGCTGGCAGTGCAGAGCACAAAAGAGAACCCAGACCCACCTGGGTGTCCAAACTGGGCGTGCTTAAGGGGTTTGTATTCAAATTTCTACGAACTCTTTACAGAAGAACAACCCTGATCCCATAAAAAATAACGAACTTTAAGTCCCTCAGTCCTTCTGGTGGCATTGAAGACTTCTGCCTGTGTTGTAAGTTCAAAGAAAAGCTGCCATTCTGGGGCTGAAGAGTGGCGTCTAAGGGACAGTCATGAAGCATTTAGGGACAAACCCAAGCTTTAAACAGCTGCAAAGATAGCCAAGGGCTGGGAGCTGAGTCCTGCTGCCTGTGTGTGCAGATCAGCATAGGATTAGACAGTGGCCGGGCTTGTTTGCCTCTCTGATGATACCAGATGACTTCTTGGCCCACTGCATCATCTGGAGAAAAACATCTGAACAAATGGAGATGTGCAGGTGATCTGCAGTTCATGGACTTGGTTTCTCTCTTGTGGGCTTTGGCATTTATTTTGTTTTGTTTTTCACTGCTGAGCTCTGAGGGGATTTGGATATTTGACTCTCCCCAGGCTGCTGGCCTTGGCAGGAAGGTTTTAACTTCTCAGCACTGACTAAGGTAACTGTGTGAGTGTGAATGCTTCAGCCAGCTCAGACGACGAGATGATTTATTACTCAATAGAGCCATTGAGGAGCTGGAAATGGGATGTGATTTGTACTCAGGGCCAGTGCTGGCTTGCTGGGATGAATTCTGTTCAAACCATCACCTGTGAGTGCAGCCTTTGCATCCACTGGGATCCCACTGCTGCTCCCCCCATTTTCTTCTCCCTGCCCACACAGGCTTAGCCAGCCCAGATATAATCTCTTCATCCCTACTGATCTGCTGAGAAATCCTGTGCCAGCTGTTTTTGAGAGGGGGAAAAAAAAAAAAAAAGCTATTTTCTGATTTACAAAACTTAGCGAGAGGGAGGGAGGAACCGGGGAGAATAATTGGGCAATTCCCGGCATCCTCGATGGCAGCTCTTAAGCAATTACGGGGACTCAGCAGCCCCCTTATCGCAGCACGTTCTGGGAGATTAACAGTCTGCTCAGCTGGCAATTAGAGCTGGAAATGGGAAGCTGCCACTTAGCCCTGACTTTGTAGCGGCTGTTTGCACTTCTGCAAGCCCGGCCCCGGGCGCTGGAGGGAGGGATGTGAGGATCTGCGGGAGGATTATTGTCAGCTGCCTTTCCCGTGCTGGGAGAGAGGCTTGTGGACAGGGTGGCTGGGAGGGAATACAGGCTCTGCTCTGCTTTCTTTTTAGTTTTTCTGTCAAACTGGAAAGCATAAGCTGCTCCCTGGTCCCTTGTTTCATCCTGGTCTAACTTTCCCTCCATCTTTGTTTGCAACTTAGGGAAACTTTGCTTGCTGATGCCACCTGTGAACGCACGGGTGCTGTGTGTTTATGTGCCAGCTTCATTTGCACGGGAAAATGCTGAGCTGAGAGAGAGATTTGTCTCTGCCTGGGCCACAGACCTCCTGTGAGATCCTGCTCAGGTCAGCAGGGTGCATTTTTGGGTGTCTTTGCTACTGAAGAGGTTAATGAACCTTCCTGCATCTTGTGCTGTGGTGCATCCCTGGTTCTTCCACACCCCACAGCACTTGAATGATAAAATATCCTTTAGCCTCAGCTGCTTTAGTGACTGCTGGAGCTTTGTGCAGACACACTGGCCCAACTGGGAGGGTGGCAAGCCCTCATCTCTGGCCTCCACAGATTTCTGTGGGGTTTAGTGCTGCCCCAAGGCAGTACAGGATGCTTGCCCAGCTCCTCTTTTGGGGTTTGGAGTCTCAAATAATGTCAAGGTAAGGAAAGGACTGGAATAGGGAGGCAGAGACAGGTCCCTGCTGGTCCCTTCAGCCCTGCTTGCATCCCCCAGGCACCAGAGGCTTGGCAGGCCCAGGTTGGTGAGTCTGTGCTGTGGGTTGAGCAGCCAGCCCTGTCCTGCTGAGCAGGTCTCCTGCTCCTGGGGACAGCCACCTGCTTTTCCATGGATTTAACCCTGCTGCTGGGAAGGGCTGTTGTTGGTATTCCCAGCTTTTCAGAGATGGGGCAACTGAGAGGCGTTTTAAAAGATTTTTTTCCATTAGCAGTCTCGATGAAGGGACATAAGAGATGTAAAACTCACGCCATTCCATCAGAAGCCAACCTATTTCCTGGTTACGATACCTTATAAATGCTTTTCAGCTCATTAGCTTTTGCTACACAGTTCTGCTGCTACTTCTAACAAAAATCACCTATATTTTTACCCCACGTGGTCCTGCTACAACGCATCTTTCACAGTTCTAATTCTCCCAAATATCTGGTCTTTTTGCAAGGCCATATTTTGAAACTTGTTGAAACTTGTTTCTAGTTCAATCTCTCTCTGAACAATGTCATCTCTATTCCATGGCCTGCCTAAGTCAGCACACCTTATCTCAGTGTTTGCATACACACGTAGAAAACGATGTAAACTTTCTATCAGATTTTAAGAATCCCTCATAACTCCATTTCTCACAGGCTGTGGCAGGTGCCTGCCGTGGCTGTGCTGGCCACAGGAATGCTTGCCGCCACAGATGAAGTGGGTGCCACGAGGTGCCTCTCTCCTGCGGGCTCAGCAGGAACCTCACGCTTTGGAATTAATTTCAGGTTTTTTTTTTTTATTTTTCCCTTGCTGATTTATCTCTCGAGTTTTCTAGGCCAGCTGTCCTCCTTTATTATCCTCACGCTACCTATTTATCTCGCCTGTCCCCTCTCCTCCCCGCTTCCCTCCCCTTGCTTTGCCTGTCCGCGGCTGAGCTCCTGCCCGCCAGCAAAACAAGCCACGGTGGCGCAGCGTGACAGCTCCCGCTGGAGCCACATCATCCCGACATCCCGACTCAGCAGAGTCCCCTCCGCCGTCCCCGCGGCCAGCCCGGCGCGGCCAAAAGGGGGCCCCGCCCCC
>VXBC01001831.1:14362-74489 GCA_013399945.1 Ploceus nigricollis | reverse complement strand
GTCTGGAAGTGCGGGGAGGAAGGCGGTGACATCCCCGCCACCTCTGTGCTGGGCTCAGGTCTGTCCCCACCCCCTGCTGCCACCCACCCTCCTCTGACACCCCCCGGGCAGTGCTGGCCCCAACAGACACTGCAGAGCATCCTCCCTGGATGTCCCTGGTTGTGGTCACTGCGCCTCTAGGCGTGGCTGTGGTGGGGACAGAGCAACCTGTTTGCTCCAAACTTTAATAATTATAATAATAAAAACGACAGTAACAACATTCTGCAGTTTTGTCTTCTGTTCTGGGCATCGTCTGTTCAGAGAGATGGGTGGGATGGAGGAGATGAAAGGATGGAGGAGCCACTCCTGGCCAAGAGTGGCTGTGGATACAAGGCAGAGCCCAGAGGCTGATATATGGCCAACCAACAGCAACAAAAAAAAACCCCAAAAAAACCCACCCGAAAACAAATCAAACAAAAAAACCCAAAAAGCCAAACCAACCAAAAAAACACCCAAAAAATCCCCCCAAAAAGCCCAACAACAAAAAACCCAAATCCAGGCAAAAATAATAATAATAAAAACCCCAAAAAACAAAACCACAAAAACCAAACCACCAAAAACTCAGTCTCTTGTAGCTGCAGGTATTACAAACACAGCCTTTGCAGCACCCTGCTTTAACTTAGCCCTTTCTTCCCCTTCTGCTGCCCTCCAGCCTCTGTGCCCAGCCATGAGCAAACCAGATGGAGCCTTCAGTCAGAGGAGGACAATGGAAGGAGGCGTAGGAAACCCTGCACCAAAATACCCTGAGTATAATTTTACTCCCTCTTTTCCCACGTGCCAGCTCTATCCCACAGCAGAGCTCCCTTCTGAAATCAGACATGCTGAGCAGAAATAGCCTGATGCTTCAGAGATGTGCCTTCAGAGCCTGGAGAGAAGCTAACCCTTCATTGCCCACAGCTGTAGGACACAGATGTGCCTCAGCCTGGCCTTTTCCAGATCCACTTCGTGCCTGTTTCAGAGCTTCTGGGGAGCTTCAGGCTTGCACGTGTGCTGTGTGCCAAGGCAGCAGCACACGCAGGTGCCAGGGAAAGGCCAGAGGGCTGATGTAGGTGAGATGTTGTAGTACAGCTGAGTTACAAGCTCCAGGCCTCTGGGGCAGGGCTGTGCAAAGCCACAGCTCTGCCTCCAAATGTGCAGAACATCACCAGCCCCTCTGGCAAGGGGAGCAGGGAGGAAATTGAGATTGAACTGTACTTTCCCAGTCACACTGACTCCTTCTCCTTCATTCTGGCACTGTCAAACCATGTCACGACCCTCCTGACAAGCTTTTGAGGTAAAGGGAAGGAAAAGCAAGGAGTCAAATTTCTTTTAACTTCTGGAAGCAACAGGAAGGTGGCAGAGCCTTTGATGCCTTGCTCAGCTTAGCAGGCAGAGATGTTCCAAATGGCTCTGACTCAGCACAGCTGGAGAGCTTTGTGAGCCACATGTGGAGTGTTCAGTGTGCCCTCAATGGGCAGCACAAAGGGCTGTGGGCAGTGTCCCACCTGCCTGGAGACTTAGAGAGGTACAGGAGGCTTAATCAGCATGAATCCCACTGTGGGGAAAAAAAAAAATCAACAAAAGCTGTTTGGCAAAGGCCCTGCCTGGTGGTTTGAAAATGTGGATGCCTGCCTTGGATGGGCAGGGAGGGCATGGGAACTCCTGAAGCATTTGGAGATATGAATTGTCCACCAGGAAAGGACAGTCCAAGCCAAAAAGATCTGGAGGGGAATCCAACCTTGTTCTGCTGTGCTTAAATCTGCTGGGCTGGTAGAAGTAGAGAACAGGGTAAGTGTGCTCCTACCTCCCAAAATAGAAGTAAATTTGGGATCTGGAGGGAGAGAGAAAGAGAGCTGGAGAGGGATTTTTTACCAGGAATAACCTTAAGCTGAAGGAGGGTAGATTTAGATCAGATAGTGGGAAGAATTTCTCCCCTGGGAGGGTGGGGAGGCCCTGGCACAGGCTGCCCAGAGCGGCTCTGGCTGCCCCTGGATCCCTGGAAGTGTCCAAGGCCAGGCTGGACAGGGCTTGGAGCACCCTGGGATAGTGGGAAATGTCCCTGCCCATGGCAGGGAAGTTGGACCAAATGGTCTTTAAGGTTCCTTCCAACCCAAACCATCCTGTGATTCTCTAAATCCTTAGGTTAGGCTGTGCAATTGCAGTGAACCATTCCAGCGGGCAAATTATCCAGTGTTCTTGTAGGACCTGATCTTATCTGGGATGCTCCACAGGAGAGACAAAAGCTCAGGAGAAAAAAGTCAATGGAAAGTGTCTCATGCAATGCAGAGAGCAGGACCTGCATCGTTTTATTGATGGAAGAAGGTGCCTCCATCTCTGTCCTCAGGGTCCAATTCCATCTCCAGAAAATAGGCTGAGTGCACCAATGAAGACATCATTTTTTAGGACCCTTGCACATGATGGCCTGGTAAAATTGCTATTTTTAAGACAGCCAAATTTTGGAGAGAGAGATAGCAAATTTTACATTAGCAAGGGACTGTAGAGGCTGTGGGTGCCTGCACTGTTGGATGTTATTGTGCTGGGCTCGGGGCTGAAAGGGGCTGGTAACCTCTAGAAGGATTAGAGGGAACATGGAAAGGAAAACCCTGAATTTGGATTAAAGATGTTTAAAAGTCTCTTGTATCAGCAAGCTCTTTTCTCCGGGAGAGATTAGGAGTGCAGCTTCTCTCGACAGCTCTGTTAATCTGGTCTCCATGGAAACAGGATGATGTTAGTGGTGACACACTCCCCTAAATGGCTTCTCAGCACCAGTGTTAAGGGGGGAGACTGGCTTTGGTTTGTCACCCAGATCTGGTTAGTTTGTCCCCTGTCAGTCCCTGACAGCTGCTGCTGGGGGATTTTTTTGCTGCTGGTTTTGTGCTGGTGGGACCTGCCCAGTGCCCCCATGCTGCAGAGATTTTACTGGAGAATTCACAGGCTCAAGACTCCACACCGAGCCCAACCAGCCCAGAAAAAGCCACAGACTTTCACACAATCCCATTTTTGCTGGTGCTCCTGAACGGGGCAGGCTGTGGCTGTTTAGTAAATGTCTCCCACCCTCCTACACGGCCCAGGGTGACTGAGTGACCTTCTTATAGTCAGGGGAGGTCTCTGGGGTCTGCTGCAGTGACCACTCTTGGACCCATACGTGGACAAGGCATTGAGCAGGAAGCTGGGAAATTTGCCATGTGTTAAAGCAAAGCCAGCCTTGCAATGCCCAGCCAGCAGGAAACACTGAGGCAGAGCTGTGCAGCTTTGCTCTGTGCCTGCCTGTGCAGGGGACAGCAGAAAAGGCTGTCCCAGGGATTTGCCTCAAAATGCAACCTGGACATGCTAATGTGGCCATCCAGGCTGGGGGTGAAACGGTGGGTGGCTTGTAAACGTTCCCTGCATCTTTCTAAATCCCTTTTCATCCTGAGTCACACGCAGAAGAGCGTGGGTGAGCGCGAGTAGGCAGAGGGAGAGGGGTGGTGGGGCTGCATGAATTTGGATATGCACATCAGCTATCAAACACAGTGCAAAATTGCTGTGAAAGCAATGAAAAAAGATAAATTTCGTGTCACAGTATTCAGATGATGAGCTACTGCTGTTACTGCTTTCTGTGTTAGTGGAGTTGAAGTGGGACTTGCTTGTTGAGATTAGCAAGGAGTCTTCTGCACCTCTTCTCTTCCTAACTCTTTCTTCTTTCTCTCCCACTGCTCCACAGTTGCATTTCCCAGTGGATCTCAGCCAGGTGTGTGGGACTGCTGCTGCCTCTAGTCCTTTCAGATCGGTCATGGGTTTGGCTAAAGAAAGTTGAAACAAAGAAAACAAAACCTAGATGACCTTTATGTCTGTCTGACTCCAGCTCATGCTTCAAAAACATTTTATGCCATCAGCTAATTCCACCTAGACCTGGAACTGTGTACTTAGAAACATCATGAAACTGAAGAATCGAGGCAGAGACTTTATCAGTGGTCCTGTTGGCCCCACTGTGAGCTCAGCCCTAAATCAGACCTCAGGGATTTTCATCCCAGAAACTCCACAGCAATCCCAGCTTCCCTCACAGAGCAGCTCACTGGCTTTCCTGGGGCCACCTGGAATTGCACCAGAGCAAGTCCCTGGCTGTTCCCTGTAAATCCCATTGCTTTCTCAGCCTATGTGACAGTTTTCACAGAAAACAAGTCTAGTCCAAAGAGCCACTTCAGATTTAATCTGTGCATGATGACTTGAATTAAAAACCAGCTACAGCAGTGCAACTACCACCAGGAAGCCTATGAAAGCCCTGGTCTGGCTGTGAGAGACAGGACCCTGCACACCTGCCCAGGGGTCCCTTTGCCAGCTAGAGAGCCCTGGGGAGGGGTCCTGCAGCCTCATGTATCATTTAAAGAGTCATTCTATTCCGGAAAGCAGGCAGCAGCTCCTGTGTGGGCTATACCTCAGCAGTCATAATTCGTCCCAGTTTATAAATAAGATGCTTTTCCTGGACTGCCAGGTCCCAGTGACATCTACAAGGCAAGCTGTGATCTCTGTGGCCTGTGAATCATCTCTGATAATGGAGATCCTGCTGCCTGACTCCTGCTTTTGTCAGCTGTACAGAGTTTGTGATGCACCCAGAGAGACCTCCCTGGTACTATGGCAAAGGAAATGATTTCTTCCCTCTGGAGCAGAGCCCTGGTGGAGATCACCTGGGAGGGATGTTCTTAAGGACAGAACAAGGTGTAACTGTTCACCTTTGCTTTCTCTGAGAGGTATTCCTACCTCCCTGACCCAGCCTGGGGAAGATTCAGCCTTTTCCTTCCTCTCACCTCACATTCATGCCTTTTCCTAGCACCAAAGCCATATTAAGTCTGAATTTTCCCCTCTCTTGTCCTTGGAACTGTTCAATGCCTGGCCCAGCAATAAGGGGGAAACTTGAGGTCTCAGCATCTACTTCTGCTTCTCCCTCTGGAGCATCAGCTCCAGGGCCTCTGTCCCTGGAATCGGCTCAGAGCCCAGATAAATCTGCTCTGTGCACCACTGTCCTCTTCACTGTGGTCACAGGAGTATTGCCCTTTGCCAAAGTGAAGATGGCATCCAAAACTGTGGGAATTAGAAATGGACATGAGCTACACCCTGGAGGGTGAGAGCCTTTGCTGGGAGCAGCTCTCAGGTGATGCTGCTGGAGGCACTGGCTGGTGGGTGAAGTGTCTTGGGTGCTCTGCCTGCCTCCACCCGTCTGGCACAGCTGACAGGGTGATGTTTCCTCACTCTGCATCTCCTTTGCAGCCAGGACAACAACACCTCGTGGGGGTGAGGGTGGATGTTCTTTGGCATTTGGCATCGACTCGCCTGCAAGCACCCTGGGGAGCCCTATAAATAAGTGAGGGGCTGTGATTCAGCAGCCACTGGAGGAGAAGCAGCTGCCACCGTGTCCATTTCATGATCACTTCAAAAGCCTCCAGCCTTTATTTGATTTGTGTTTTTGCATTACATTTGCAAGAGCCCCCTCCACAAATGGAGCAGGGGAAGGTGGCCTGCTGGGAGGGTGGGAAGGATGATGTGGAAGGAGCCCTGTGGCAACAACGCAGCCCCTGGGAGTGATTGCAGGCTCCAGCACAGCACCCTCCCTCCTTATTGATGTGCACCTGCTTTTATGTTTCTCTCCCCTTCTGTTTGCTCTGGTGGGTTTTCCTGATGCCTCTTATTGCTGGGCAGAGAGAGGCAGTGAAAGAAATTATTCAGGCCAGGCTTGTGGAGAAACAAGCAGATGTCTGGCTGTGTTATCAAGGTAACAACACTTTTGCATCTCAGTGATGGGACTAAAATGAGACTGAGTGATCATTGCAAAAAGCACAACTGTGTTCACCTCGAGGCTCTGAGCAGCAGAATTGCAGCTTGGATTTAGGTTCAGGTTGCTGAGCTTAACTTTACTCATTTAATTCACCCAGTGCTTTGGGACTTTATTGGCAGTCATGGTTTTGTGGGCTGTGTGGGGCTGTGCCTGCTGGGACATGGTGAGGTGAAGGTCCTTTCCTGTGTGTGTATGAACTTCTGGATGAAATGACAGGATTCTATTTTCTGCAGGAATTCTGTGGTCTGCCCTCTGCTAAAATAGCCTTAATGGAGGCCTTGGCTCTGTCTCTGTTTGGGAAGGAGGGTGTTTGTCTGTCCCTCGTGGGTTAAAATGTGCTGAGCAAGGTTGTCCATTTCCACACTGATGTTTTGTAGGAAGGGGAATCAGTTGGCCCACGGGGTGGTGAACAGTAGCCACAGGAGCACGTCTGCCCTAGAAGATCCTACTGACTCCACGTGGACTGAGCTCCACTGCTGGCTCAAAGCCACCTGAATGTCAGTTCTGTGACGTCTCTGCAGCTCGGTGAGTGACAACTCCCTCTGTGCCCTGGGTGTGAATGTGGAAACAGCCACAGAGGCACCACAGGCTTCTTCTGAAGCACAGCCAGGGTGGAGGGAAGATCCCTCAGCCAGCTTGCCCTGCACTCTCCCTGTTTCTAATGAAGTCTCCTTCCTGATGGCCACTCAGCCCTTCTGCTTTCAAGTCAACAAATTAAAAAAAAAAAAAAAGTAAAAAGCAAAGAGGAGGAGAAAAAGACAGAATGATATATTTTTGTTCACTCTCCCTCTCCTTCTTCTTCATTCCTTTGAGCCATTTTTAACCCAAGCTAATTCAGCTGGAAATATTAATAACCCTATAAGGACGCCACCTCCTTGTAATGAAGTGTAAAGGTCACTTCTGCTCAAATCACACAAGCCTTTCATTTTGTTCTCTGCAAGGAACAGCTCCTCTCTTTAATTATTCAGTTTGCTTTTATATTGCAGCCGCTGCTCTCTTGTCTCTAATCTCTGACACTTCCCCATTACGCAAGTCCCCAGGAGGCTGGGCAATGTCACCTGCTGGGTCACCCCCAGGGCCTGGATGTTGTGAGCAGCAGCTGGGATCTGCCCGGTGGGGGGAGAGAGGCTGGATGTGGAGAAGAAAAGCTGACTCTTGGGTTTCAGTGTTGTTTCTTTGATGGTGTGAGTTGGCTGGTGTTTCTTCAGGGTGTGGGCATTGCAAAATACGTTAATTTTTGGTGGAGTTGAATCCTCGTGCACGAGGTGCCAGTTGATGGGATGGATAGGAGAGGGGCTGGAGGGGGGTTGGGGCATTCCTGTTCTCTCCTTTTACCTGATGGGAGGCTGTGGGATGGGAAGTGACCTCTGTGTGGTCACTCCTCACTGAGGAAGGTAATTGCTTGTGAAGCCCTAAGATGAAGCAAAACCTCTCAGATCAGTGCAATGTCCTCCATTCTCAGATGTCTCTTGGGCCACCATGTCCACAGCCAGGGAGAAGAGAGGGAGAAATCCTTCTGCAAATGTGAGCTCTCCTGGGGCAGCCCATGGGAGTCACCAGCACAGAAACGGGCAATGGATTTGGGGGAAGCCATCCTCTAGGGATGAATTTGGGATCACATGGAAGTTCTCCCTGGACAGAGAGCAGGCTGGGGAAAAGGGCAGTGGGACCACACTGGTCAGCCTGGAGAAGGGAAGGCTCAAGGGAGACTAAAGGGGCTCCAAAAGAGCTTGAGAGGGAATTTGGACGAGGATTTTTAGCGATGGGACAAGGGGTAATGGCTTTAAACTGACAGAGGGCAGGTTTAGATTAGATTTGAGGAAGAAATTCTTCCCTGTGAGGGTGGGGAGGCCCTGGCACAGGGTGCCCAGAGAAGCTGTGGCTGCCCCATCCCTGAAATGTTCAAGGCCAGGTTGGATGGGGCTCGGAGCAACCAGGTCTGGTGAACAGTGTCCCTGCCCATGCCAGAGGGGTTGGACTAGATCATCTTTAAGGTCCCTCCCAACCCAAATAATTCTGTGATTCTACGATTTCAGTGGCTGAGGTGATTATTGTACTAATTATTACTTATTTATGTAACATCATAGATAATTAATAACCATAATTAATTGTATGGACCCAAGAGAGCAGAAACAACTTTTGTGGTGGCTGTAACCCCTCCCTCCTCGAGCACTGCTCCCTCCAGAACCTCTCGGCAGTGTTTTATCTCCCTGAATGTTCAAATGACTTGAGCAATTTGGGGTTTCCTCTGTTTCCCCGTGGGATCCTCACTCTCTGCTCTGTAACACCACATTAATGCCCACAAACAAACACGGGTCCTCAGCAGCTGCAAGGAGTTAAGGTTTATATAATCATGTGAAGATTTGAGAGCTGAAAAGCCTTTCTCTGTGCACTGCATTAATCATTTAAAAGGAGCCTGACTGATGATTTTTGCATGTGTGTGTGGTGGTTTCCTTTTTCCCCCTGTGGAGTCCAGCTGTTGCTGGCTATCCGTGGTGTGCTCAGCACCATCCAAAACATTGCCAAGGCCACGGTGGCCTCTGAAAACTCCTGTCCACATTCACCTGGTGACTCATTCATGCAGGACATGGGCTGTGCTGGTTGTGAAGTGAAGAAACAGATCCAGCCCTCTGATGAGGATGTGGAGGGGTTTTGCTTGTTAATGGTAAGATGTGTTCTGTGGTAGAAAAAGGCTTACACTGAAAGGACAGTGTTCGTTTGTTTTGTTTTGGTTTGGTTTTTTTTTTGTTTGTTTGTTTTTTTGGTTTTTTTTTTTTGTGGTTGTTGTTTTGGTTTTTTTTTTGGTTGAGATTGGGCTTGAAGGTCTTTGAGATGATAGTTTGTGTTTAGATTTAGGTGTTTATTATTTTTTATTTATAAGTTATGAGTTTTATAGTATTTTACTAATAAGTTTTAAAATGGTTTACTATTTTTTATCAGGTTTTTANTTCTCTATGGTTTTAGGTTAAATGTTGTGTTTTCTTGGGAGTTAGAGTTTGTTAGCATAGAAACATCCAGAACTCCAGCATCACAGACCTGACACGGTCATTTCCGAATTAGAGCTGGCAAATGAAGCCCAGAGCCATGGGAAGCCCAACCAGGAGCACAGCACTGCTCAGCTCTTTGGCCAAGCATGGAGAAATCCTTTTCCAAGCTGTGCCAGTGCCAGGGGTTTTCCCTCTCACTGCCCCCCTGGACATGCTTTGGGAGCAATGGCATCGTGGCTAAATCAAGCCACCCATTTAAGGCTTGCAGCTGTTTTCTCTGATGTTGCCTGAACACTGGGCAGCCACCCCTCACAGCTGGCTCCAGAAGGAAACTGCTGTCCACAGTTTTTGTACCAGCACCATCCCTCCCTCCCTTCCCCTCTGTGGCCACTCCAGTGGATCATTAGCAGCAGTGCAATATGCAGGAGCGCAGACCAGACTGGGGCACAGTTTGCTCTGTGTGCAGCCACAGCTGTAGCTTGGTTCCAGCTGACAGGCTTATATGACCTCATATCTATAAAACATGATCTTAAAGCAGTCGTTTGAAAAGCTCACATGGACATAAAACCCAGAGTTCAAAAGTTGCAACTTTTCAGACACAGGGGAGGGAAAACATAGCTGTGAGGTTTTAGGTTAAAATGCAGAAACATTGGGCTGTGGTTTTGCAGATGTGATTTCCATGCTGCCACCATCAGTGGTGGGGACAGTTCAGCACCTCTACTGCCACCATCCTCCTTCCAAGCCCTAAGCATGGCTCAAAGAAATGAGATTTAAGGATGTGAAAAAGTCCTGGCAGAGCTAAGGAAAGACAATCAGGGCTAGTGTGCTGACAATGAGGGAAGAGGCTGGAAGTGGCAGGGGGCTATGGACAGGGTGGTTGAAGTTCCAGAGTCAACATTAAGGCAAATCAAGTCTTCTGGCTGAAGATGTGGCTGTTTTAATAATTAGAAAGAGGAGCTAAGACAAGGGGGCTTGCTCAGGTCTGTAGGTAGCAGTGCTGTGGGTGGTTGCTGTCCCACTGTTTATTTGAAAGCATCTCTGCAGATACCAGCAGGAGCTCATCGGTAACCACGTGTGCTGGAGCCTTCTGGCCCCAGCCACAGGCACTGCAATTAAGGAAAAAAATGCCAGCTTTTTCTCCTGGCCTTCCTTAATCCCCCAGATGCCTGGTGCAGTGCTGCCCTGCCCTGTGGTGGATGGTGTGTGCTGCACAGGGACAGCCCTCACCTGCAGGCGCTGAGCTCTGCCTTAGCTGTCTAAGCCCGGGAAGAGATGGCTCCCCTGACAAATGCACCCTTTCCCGCACTTCCCTGCTCCTTTCCGCTGCAAATTGAGGCCTTAAAAAGGATTGATGGTGCTAACAACAACCTCATCTAGGAGGATTTTTGGAGGGATTAATGACGAGTCGCTGGGGAAAGGTTTAATGGTCCAAAGAGATCAGCAGTCTCAAGCCAGTTTATTAATCAGCTAAGGCCATTACCACTTAAAGGCTCAGCCTGGGGGGGAGGAGGAGGCGAGGGGCGGCAGTGATCCATCTCTGCAGAGAAACATGCCAGAGGAAGTGAGGAGATCCCTGGAATCCAGTGCACAAACTCACTGGTCTTCATTTGGTGTGGACTAGGGTTTAGCAAGGAAATGCAAAGAGAAAAGGGAGTGATGGCCTTGCTTCATTTACTTCTGATAACTGCAACCCATCTCACGCTCTCGTGGCTGCAGCAGCTCCTGAGCAAGCCCAGGGGCTTCCAGCCAGCTGTGTCTCTAGCACACACGTCCCTAGATCCTGTGCTGTGGCCTGGGCAGTTGAGGACCACTGTTGTGAGAGGAAATTTATTTCTAACACCTTATTCAGAGATCATTTTTCTGCCCTGGAGCATGAAAATGGAGGTTCTTATTATTTTTATCACAGCAAGTCAAAGTGCAGAAGCTATTCTTATTCATATAAATGTCTAATCCTACTCTGATTCCTTCTGAGCTGTTGCATTTGCCTTGATTACTTTTTCCAGTTATAGCTAAGATAAAATTTGCAGTATAATAATCTGCCCATACAATAAGCAGTCCCTGAGATGAGGAGATGTGGGTCCTTCCAGGGACCCTCTCCCATTTCAGGGTGCAGGAAAAGCTTGGCTGTGTCCTGGCTGCCCTGGATTGTATGGAGGAAAAGCAAAGTGCCTCAGTCTGTTTATTTCCTCTTCACTTGAGACCCCTTAGGGGTCATCTGTGGCAGGATGTCTGAATGCAGCATGGCTATAATGTCATTTTCTGGGGCCCAGTGAGGGAGAACAGTAGGATTGCTGGGGAAGGAGACCCCAGTTTTCACCTGTCTCCATGCAGTGGGACTGTGCAGGGCCAGGCCTGGGTCTGGGAAATGTTACAGCAAGCTGCTATGGGTGGCTTGGGGTCAGGAGGCTTTTTAATTGCTTGAAAGTGAGGTCCTTGGGCTTTATCCTCACAGAGGCTGTTTTAGGCCACCAACAAAGGATCTGATCTTCTGAGGAGAGCTCTGGCTTTGCTCTAGAATCTGATCACAGTGAGAAGTTGTTTCTGTTCTGATACATTTTTAGGTGGCCGAAAATCTATATTATTTTTGGATTTTTTTCCCCCCTCTGTGCTTGTTCCATCCAAAGTCATGAACTACATGTGAGGTCAGGTGACTTACCTGCATTCATCAGCTGCCTTTTGGAGTGAAACCTCCCCTAAAGTCACATCCTGCTTTTCTGCCTTCTTCCTGCAACCTCGTGTATCAGCCAAATGAATTTCTGCTCCCTTGGGACACTGCTCCTGGAGAGCCTGGACCTCTGGCTGGCCCAGGATGGTAGAAGCCAGCATGGTCCATACACTCCAGAGCTCCAGCACGCCAGGTCTCTCCTCCTGGCTTGGTATTTTCAAGAGTCAGCAGAAAAACCAACCCCCCTGGAGAGGAGCTGGGACAATCAGCAGGTGAAAGCTGTCACTGCAAGAGGTACTTGGTGTCAAAAAGTGGTTTTGTGTGTGGATGTGGCTTAGGGAACAAACAGGGTGAGCAACCTCCTGTGTCTTTGGATGGTTTTTGCACATCACTTAATATAGATTTTGCAGTTTGCAAGGGCAGCAGCCTCAGTGTAAGGAGTCACAGAGCAGAAAGGAGGTGGCAGACGCCAGGGATGAGCTGAGTTCATGGCGTTCCCTTCCTAGAGTGCCATGCCAAGACCTCACTTCTCTTCATCCCTCTTTTCACAGATGGGATGGTGTACGTGGACTCAGTTTTCTGCACTTTTGGATTCCAAGAGTTCCAAGCTAGCTATTTCTATTGCTTTAACTAATGAAAGATGGGGATGGTTTCAACCTGCCAAGTTTTCCCCTAATATATACATATACACTGGTAGTGAATTTGAATTCAGGTCCTAAACACTGTAGGAATGTTGGCCACCTATAGGTCCACAAGGAATGGTGACCCTATAACCCCTAAACCCAGCAACATTTATTAATGGCTTATCTGAAGTCTCTGTAGCAAACATTTCAGTCCCTTCAGCCAGGGAGAAGTGGGTTACTTTGTGAATATCAATGCAGATCAAATAAAAAGTATCTCAAGGACAAATGTATTTGTTCTGAAAATTTGGCCAAAGAAATCAGAAATGGTTCTTTAAAATACAGAAGCCTAGAGCAAGTTTTTATCTTTCTTTTTGAGCAGTGAAAGTTGATGATCAAGCTATAATTTGAAATATGTGGTAGGATACAGCAAAACCAAGGCTACTGAAATTGCCTTGCATTTGAACACACAGATCTGAAGATTTGATAAAAACATTTTCTTTGCTCTAGAGACATGAGACCATTTTCCTCCCTTTTATGTGTAGCACCCCTGGATTGTTCTGCACTGATCACAACTGCTCTGGTGTTCTCTTTGATGAATCCATTCGTTTGGGTTTGTTTCTTTTGTTGGTATGGTGTTCCTTTTTTGGGGATGGTGGGTGGGTAAGATCTTATTGGGCATGATGGGAAAGGGACAGTTCATTTATGTCATGGATTTGGCATAACTGGGCCATCAATCTCAGCAGAGCATGTACAAGGTGTCTGAAGTAGAGAGACACAAAGATCCAATTGCTGCTTTCTTCCTTCTCTTATGTGAAATGAAAGCAAAAAAGGCAGGAATGGTACCTTCTGGTTCCAGGCTTCATGGAGCAATCCTGGGGCTATCAGCAGTGCTGCAAAGGGAGAGGGGAAGGAGGGAAGATGATGACTCACAAGAAGTTTCCCTGTCTGTTATGATTTTGCTTCGTCGTTTTGTGTTCTCTGGATGACTTAGGGAGAGACGCTTTTCCCTCATCTCTAATTTGCTGCCAGATGAATATATTGAGTAGCAGGATATTGAGAAGTCATGGGAAACTAATGAGAAATGCCTGAATGAACTCAGCATGTTCCTCCACTTGGCTGTTAGGCTTTAATATCCCAGTGGTGCTGGGCAGAGGGGGTACAGGGGCTGTGCAGCTCCTTTTGCTCTTTGGTTTAGTGCCAAAATGGGACAAGGTTTTAAACTAAAAGATGGTAAGTTCAGCCTAGACACAAGGACAATTTTTTTTATAATGAGAGCAGTGAAAACCTGGCATAGGCTGCTCAGGTAGAAGCCCCATCTCTGAGAACATCCAAAGTCAGGTTCTGAGGCTCTGAGCAATCTGATCTAGATTAACATTTCCCTGCTCATTGCAGGGAGGTTGGACTAGATTGAATTGAAAGATTCCTCCTAACCCAAACTATTCTTCAGTTTTGTGTTCCCACCTGTTTGGCCAATGTGTGAACTTACTCAGAAATTCAGTCACCTAGAATTGTTACTGTACCGGTTATTTTGAGGTGTGACAGTTCTGGCTGACTAAAAATCCTTACTACAGCTTTTCCTTCTCACACATTGTCCTGACTTCCTTCCCTGAGCTCCTGATCTCTGTTGGATGCTGGGGGGGGGGCTGGCTGTGACAGAGGGGCTGGTTGGTGAAGGATGTTCCTCATGGCATGTCCTCATGGCAAGGACCACAGCAGATGCTGAGCATTTTCAAGATGCTGACTGTAAACTCTTGGGCAGGGATTCCCTGTCCTTCTGGCCTGGTGAGGTTCTGCTGCTGTATATTACATTCTTTGAGGTCAGAGGTTACTGGGAGTTTCTGTGGCTAGAATGGGAGGAGACTATAGGCCCCTTTCTGACTTAAAATGTGTTTCAGAGCTGCCTGAACCTGGTCCAGCAGTCAATATGGCAAAGGACCTTTTCCTTTGTGATGGGCACAGCTGAGAGCATGGCTGCCAGCAGGCCTGGACTGCATGATCTTGAAAACCAGATTGCAGTGTGAAGGACTGAATTGCTGCCACGGGTATTTTTTGACCAGATCTAAAGTTATTTCTCCAGGAAGAGCAATGTATACCAGGAAACTGGTACTCCAGTCCCAGATGGGCAGCTCTGCCTTCAGCTCATCTCTGATTCAGGTAGTGTTTTACCCTGAGGAGATGAAAACACCCAGAGAAGCAGAATAATGTGAGGGAGACATCTGTGTTTCACCACACATTTGGCAAGGGGAGGTGGCAGCAAAAGTTCCCGAGGAGGTTTGTCAAGGTCAGTAACACTCCAGAGATGCAAATCAGCCCAATGGCAGCCTGGCAATGACTCAACCTTTCCCTACAGCCTGTTTTTGCCCATGTGTGTGATACAGGCTGCTGCAAAGATGGGTTTCATTTTTACAGACTTATCACCTTCCTTGGGCCTTTCATGCAGCAGAATGATGAAAGGCAGGAACCTTATGGCAGCTGAATAAAAGTCATATCCCAGGAGCTGTGAAAATGTCCCTGCCTTGTTCTTCCAAGGAGTCCATGAAAGAGCATGGTGACACCCATAGCTGCCACCTCCTGTCCACAGTGGCTGCTTCCTCTTGGGGCTCTTCAGACATCCATGGCATGTGCATCATCCCAAAACCTCACCCAGGGGCACCCAGCACGCTCCCTGTGGGTTTCACACCACATGCAACTTGTGTTGATAAGATGGGTCTGTGCCTCTTGAGCCCAGCAAAGGGTGGTGTGAACACAGGAGAGGGGCTGCAGAGCCACTCAGCAGCCAGGGTAGGGCCCTTCCCTCAAAGATGGCTCTGCCATCTGATTTCAAAGTTGTCTGCCTTGACACGTGGTATGCTGTGCCTTGTGAAGGAGGTAGTCAAGAGCCTTGAGTTCTCTTAGGTAAATGGCTCAGCTCAGAGCACTGTGGCTTGATGTTCCTGAAGCTGCTAATCCTAATTAACAGGCTTTTTCTGAGTCCCTTTCATACCACTCCAGCAGCCCAAGTGGGCTTTAAAGTGAATGGAAATTACCCCATGGAGCGCTCTCCCTGGAGATGTTGCTATGCCGACCTGCTCAGAGCATCTATTGAGGCTTCCTAGCTCTCCTCCATCCTGCATTGTTCTTACTGTCACAGAGGCTCAGATGGTGCCAGAAGAGTGGCTGGGACAGAGAGGGCCCAGGGTCTATTATTTATTTTTTCTGGAAGATGTGGGTAGAAGGGGAAAAAACAAGTAGAGAGGGGTAAAATCATGTCAAGCATCAACAACAAGAGAAAACCAACCTGAAAGACCTGAGAGTCCTTCTGACAGAAAATTGAGTCAATTTTCTCATGCACGATCCTTTAAAAATAAAATAAATAAAATAAATATTTTTTTTCCATTTTTTTTTACTGGAGGTCTGCAGGCAATAGTGCATTTCCCCTGGGTGCCTGGGTTCCTTACCCACTCTGATGGCAGCACTGGGAGCAAGGTGTGTTCCACCCAGCCCTCACAGCAGGTGCCTCCTGCCCTTCCTGGGCTGCCAGAGGTTGGGTGGTGCTCTTGGGTGACGGGGCCATTTCTCCATGAGGGGCGGCAGCTCTCATCCCATGCAGACAGGAGTGTTTGTGCCTCCCCCCTTACCCTGAGGCTTGGAACAGCTTGGAACATTTTTGGCCACTCTCATTCTCCTTAAATTCAATCTTCCCGAGGCCTACAAATCTGAGGCATTAAGAGGAAGACAAATTATAATGAATGTATATTAGGAATATAAAAAGTAATGACTTAATATCATTTTCTCTTCTCCTCTTCCCTCCCCCTTCATGACCTCATGTTTTTAACATTTTGGGAGCTGCTAAATCTTGGAGGGATACACAGTGTGCCAGGGCGAGGTGGAGGTGCTCCATTTGTGGGCTGGTGCCAAGCCAGGGGCCTCTGCCCCAGGGCACTCAGAAAGCAGCACCTCCCCTCCCTGTGCCTCAGGGGTAAATAACAACGCCTCCACTGGCACTCAAAAGTGGGGAAGAAAGGGGGATAAAATGATTAAAACGTTGAAGTGCCACAGATATGGCTGTATGGGCCCAGGGACAGGAGGGTGGCTCTTGAGCTGGGGCTGTCCTTTGGGTTATGATAGCTCCAAAAGTCATGGGACAGCATGAATGGAAATATAGAAAGGCTGAAATAAACTCCACCAAATATTACTGCCAAACCCCCTCCACCCCAAGACACCGGGGGAAACATCAATTATTTTATTTACACTGGCAACAGACTGAGGGGAACAAGCAAGGCCTTCTCCTGCTTTACAAATAATGACTTTCAATGGCTGAGACTGCTCCTGAGCAGCGCTGACTTGAAGCAACTTCTGCCTTTCTTAAAGAAGAACAACAAACCCAAAAATACCCACCACCCATCAAAAATATCAGTGACATTTTTCCCTACTTTCCAACAAGATAGTTTTCTCTGGAAAAAAATAAATTCACCAGCTCCAGTAACCCCATCAGGAGGGTGGCAGGGGACAATTTTTACCCTTCTTACAAGGTGTAGATAGACAGTGGTAAGGATGAGCAGTGTATAATGTTGTTTATTATGTATAATAAGAAGCATCCAGAAATCTCAGTTAAGGACCAAGCCCCAGAGTGCCAGCCCCTGTACAAACACACAGTAACAGAATCCCTGTCCTGAAGAGCATACAGGCTACAAATGGTTCCTTATGCGGCATAATTTGGAGGGGAAGAATAGGAATTGGAGACAGAGAAATGAAAAATCAACCTTTTTCCTGATTTCCTTTTATATTCCAAACAAAGGCCACAAGACATGAATGCTGAGATCATAATTTCCAGTCCCCATCATTAGATATGAGGCTAGTGGAGTGATAGAATCACAGAACCATTTAGGTTGGAAAAGACCTTTTATGATCATTGTGTCCAAATGTAAATCTAACCCTGCCAAGAAGTCTATTAAACCATCTCCCCAGGTGCCACATCTCCACCTCTTTTAAACACCTCCAGGGATGGTGACTCCACCACTTCCCTGGGCAGCCTGTTCCACAACCTGACCACCCTTCCAATGAAGAAATTTTCCCCAATATCCAACCGAAACCTGCCCTGGCACAACTAGAGTATGTTTTCTCTTATCTTGTTTCTTGTTATCTGGGAGAAGAGATCGACTCACCCCTCATCTCACCTCCCTGTCAGGGACTTGTAGAGAGCAATAAGGTCTCCCCTGAGCCTCCTTTTCTCCAGGCTGAGCCCCCCAGCTCCCTCAGCTTCCCCTCATCAGGTTTGTGCTCCAGACCCTTCCAAAACTGACCCCAGGAGCTGAGGAGTGGCCTCACCAGTGCCCAGCACAGAGGGACAGGTCACTGCCCTGGTCCTGCTGCCCTGGGGTGTGTTTGTCTTCACCATAGCAGGGGATGTGCAGGGGTGGGAATGGGACTTGCTGGTCCCTGGGAAGGGGAGGCAGGAGGTGAGGGAAGGTCAGTGCCCCCTTGGCTGGTGAGGCTGACAGCATAAAGCTCCTCCATCAAATTCCTGGCAAGGGGAGAATGTTGAAACCTCCATGAGAGGAGGAGGCAGCACAGCCACTCAGTGTTTGAAGCAACCTGAGTGCTTTGCAGCAGCCCTGGTGCCTCTGTGCTCCCTGCCCAGAGCAGCACAGCTCAGCCCCATGGGTTTGGTCTGTGTCTAATGCCAGCCTAGGAGGGCACAGAAGGGCTCGACTCCCAGGGCCATGCTGAGCAGGGCAGCTCACGACTACTGGATATCTCTGTGCCCTGGGTTCCCTCCTGATAGCTGGAAAACCATTTTATAAGTAAACTGGAGCCTTGCAAAGTAATGCCAAAAGAATGGCAGATTTTTCTTTTTGGCTTTTCTTAGCTTTCCTTTTTTTTTTCTTTTTTCTTTTTTTTTTTTTTTTTTTTTTTTTTTGATACTATAGAAAATTAAAAACATGATTGAATTTGTGCATGCCTTTATTTATTGTGCTATGATGATGGGCACAGACTTCCCTAAGCCAAAAAGCCCCCTCCCTCCTCCTTCCCCAGCCTTAGTAATCAGCTTCCTTGTGCTCCAGCCCACGCTAGACTATTTTCCTCTGTCAAATCCTCCATCATTGGTTAAATTACCTAGGTGTGTGTTGGCTTTATCTTTTTTTGGTGAAATCTTACAATCTTTCAAGTCTACTTTGTCCTCTTAGGTTTTTGTACACCCTGTTTCTCTCCTGGCTGATTTTGTAAAAGGTCTAATTTCAACAAGTTGCTGCTCTTGGGGCTGAAGTCTGTTCTCCAGTGCCCATGATAATCATATGTGTTCACCAAGAGCTTCGAAGCTACAGCAAATTGCAGCTGTTGGGGCTCCATTGCACAGGGCTGTTAATTTTTCCCTTCCACCCTCCCTTTCTCAGCTGCTCCCATTCCACATTTTGCTCCCTGTGCTCAGTGCAGCCTCCACTGCCTGCACACCTTTCAAGCCACCATCCTGTTGAGGAGGTATCTGGCACAGACCCTGGTTTGCCACCGGGGCGTCCCCTCCCACACAGCCCCGACAGCTGCCTTCCCAAATGTGAGGACGTGCTTCACTCAGAGTCTGTCGTGTGAGCCAGTTTTAATCTAGGCTGCTCTTTCCTTTTGGCTCCCCAAAGAGATCACAGGACCCTGTTTAATCCAGCTCCCTGTCGGTGTAGGGCTGAGTCATAGGAGGTTTTTCTGTTGCTACATCTAATAACACTTTGCTACTGGGAGCAGAACATCAGCCAGCTTGGCTGGGAGTCGGCACTGTCACCCAGCAGCTTCCCTTGTCTGCAAGTTGTTTTGATTCTTTTCTTAGACTTCTCCCTCTCTGTGTCTTTCTCTCTAAAACATTAATTTCCTCTAATTAGAGCCTCCTTAACAATTCTTTTTTCCCCCCCTCTCCTCAGTTAATTTCCTCTAATTAGAACCTCCTTAATAATTCTTTTGCTAAATCAATTTCCTCAGTTAGAACCGCCCGCCACAATTTCTTTCCTCCCTTTCAAAAGCTGTCGGAGTAGCTAAGCAAATTATGCTTCTGAGTAACCTTTATCTCTTCCTTGGTATTTTAAAAGAACTGTAACAGGTTAGACAGGCACAATTTCCCCTTTCAGAGCTCTGCTGGTCTGACCCCATTAGGTTATACTTAGCTGAGTGTTGTACTATTGTATACTTAATAAGATGCTCTAGCTGTTCATCTGGAACCCAGGTAAGGCTACATTTGTGAATGAATTAAACATGACACTTCATTATTCAGATCAGATTTAACAGTGTCAAAATCCGTCTTTAAACCAGACCAAATTGCTCTCCAAGAATATGTAAAACCTTCTGCCCCTGTTAGCTGTCCTGTGAGGCAGCCTTTCCTAACTTTTCCTCTGCAGTCATGCCGGCTTTCTTCTCCTGACAAGCCTTTTAAGTCCTAATTTTTTTCTAAAACATGCTGTTTTTAAAAAAAGATCTTTTTTGTTTCTAATTTACACAGTAAGTAACTATTAACAGCCCACTGCTTTTCACAATCATGCTGTGGGCCACATCAGCAGCTGGTGTAAATGGGGAGGCAGCCAGTTGACATATTATGGACCTTGGGCCTGAGTTTCCTCTTCTTTATTATGCAGTTTCTTCCCAGCTGAAACTGTGTTATGCATTTCTCCATCTCTTTAAGATGGGACCATCTCACTACATTTGTCCTTCTTAAAATCCATCAAGGACAACTCACTCCATGTCCTGATTTTATGAGGAAACAGGCCAAGTGATGATGGCAACTGGGAGGGGTCATCAGTTAGAGTGAAAACTCTTGTTTTATGCAATTATGAGAAGAATAAAGAAGGGAACACATCTGAGCTGCAGGAATGCACTGGAAGCTCTGTGTTCCCTTTCCTGTACCCCTTCCTCAGGTTGGCACCGACCACCCAACACAGATCTGATGGCATCAACGAGTGTCACTGCATGGGACAGCACTGTCCCTCTGTGATTCACAGCCCATGTGAGACAGGCCAAAGAGAACTACCTCACAACAGGCTCAGGAGGCTTCTTCTGGCCCTTCTCACAAGGTCTTCCCCCCTCTTTTGGCTATGCCCAACTGCAAAGCCTGCTCCGAGTCCTGGTCACACAGCAGAAATGTCACCATGGGCCCTGAAGAGTCTGCTCCAGTAAGGGCAGGTGGGCCCTTCCAGCTTGTGCAGTGCTTCTCATCACCGTCGGATGGGAATCAGCAGTGCCTCAGTGGGTGGGTGTCCTGGAGTGATCCGTGAGGAATGCTTCATAGATACTCTGCGGGGAGCTGGGGGAGGCTTGCAGCAACTCCATCCTCCTCAGTGCCACCATCAGATGTCTGGGCAGGCCCAAAACGTTTCAGCCAAGCTCAGCTACTGTGGGAAAGCTACACTGCTGTCCTTTTCCACACTGTTTCCTTCTGACCTTTCTGAGCTTCTAGCAGCCCACAAAGTCTACTCTGGTGGAAGTGGTGCAGAAGTCATAAGATGTATTTTATTTCCTTTGCAGTCTTAATAACTATGCAGAAAACTCCATTTGCCATCACTTCCCTTGAAATTTCGGAGTAGGACTGGATGGAAAAATGAAATGCATTAAGGTTTTTTTTTTTGACAAAATCCCTAATGCTTGAGATGGGAATAGGATGTTTTTGGGTAATCTTACAAGGAGTACAATGCTGGTGGTGTTGGAGAGAGGGTTGTCTGGGGAAGGGTAGTAGATTCTCTAAAAAGATATGTTAGAAGGCTAAAAAAAAAGCTGTTTGGTTCTTCTCAGAA
The DNA here is from genome assembly GCA_013399945.1 of Ploceus nigricollis. Classification (NCBI taxonomy): domain Eukaryota; kingdom Metazoa; phylum Chordata; class Aves; order Passeriformes; family Ploceidae; genus Ploceus; species Ploceus nigricollis. The sequence goes on along the minus strand of VXBC01001831.1, from coordinate 53,643 downwards.
GAGATGAGAGAGCAGGAAGAGGGAATCACCAGGCCGGGTTGTTCAGACTGACAGCTGACTACACAGGAGAGATGCTGGTCTCTATGCTCCTCAAGAAGCCCCTCTTGCTGGTGCCCTGTCCGTTCCAGCTGAGGACGAAGAAGGGCTAGAGATAGAGATAGGCAATCCAGTAGACGATGTTGAAGAGCAGGAAGGCGGTGGGGAAGAAGACGCGGGAGTAGGAGTCCAGGCGGGATATGTGGATGCGGACCCTCCCCTCCCGCCACATTCCCGTCTGACAGTCCTCGATGCAGCAGAAGAACCTCTCACACTCCTTTCCCTCCAGGCACGGGGAGCCGGGCTCGTCATCCTCATCCTCCTCTATCTCTGGGGGCCAGTGCATGATGTGGTTGATGTTGATGGTGGTGAAGGTTGGCATCACCTGTGCACCGGCAGGTGGCTGTGAGGGGGAGAGGCAGGCAGGTTAAAGGGAGGAAAAGGCAACAAAACATGCTCTGGACACCAACAGAATGGCCAGCTGGCAATAGATCAGATCATCATTGGTGCAGTTCAGTGGAGGGGGATGACTGATCATCCCCAGTCTCTGCACCTGGTTGTGAATCACCACGTTTGGGGAACTGGCAGCTCCCTGCATGACTGTGAGTGTTCTCCCTGGCACCCCAGGGCACAGCCCCACTCAGCAAAGGTCTGATTGCACTGATTGCCCATCTGTGCCAATAATAGTCAGTGCAGAAACACGACCTGTTCGGTCTATTCTGGCCTCTTCCCTCATTTCCCTGAGCTCAGCTGTCTCTGAAGACACAGCACACAGCCCAGATGTGTCTGCTGATTGCTGCCTGTTACTGGAGAAAAGCTGGGGAAAGGCTGTGTGTGGCTCGTCGTGAGCCTCATGGAAGAGCTCTGTCCACCCTGGGATATGAGGGTGGGGGGATGTGAGGGATATGAGGGATGTGCTGGGAAATGAGCCTGGCCCAGAAGAGATATGTCTTTTTCTGTTTCAGCTCTGCCCCAGGTCAGGGGCCTCTTTCAGTTCATGTGTCAGAAGTACCTGCCATGAGCTAGGGCAGATCTCATGATAGAGGATGAGGATGAAGAGAATGATGACCACCATGGGCTCACTATGCTCACACTCAGGAGGTCTTCTGATGGCAGACCACAAAGAAAAGTCGGTTTCTGCATCTCTGTGACCTAAGATACCTCTGTAATCCAGAGATCAAACTGATACAGGTGTCTTAAAGTGGCATTTACATTCGGTCATGTGATTGAATGTTCAGCAATTCTGAAGAGAGCACAGGGTACCTGGCTCTGACAGGGGCTTCCTTGTTTTAAGGGAGCCTCAGGTGCCTTTCCTGGTTGTGTCTCACCTCTCAGACCCAGCACACAGAGTGGTCTGAAGACTGGGTGAACTCAGTATGGGTCAGGCCCTAAACCACATTAGCAGTTTCCAATGCAGGCTCAGGAAGGATGTTTTTAAATAGCTTGGGGCTGTAACAGCATCCACCTCTGCTGGCCCCTCTGACCTACCAGCCTGGCTTTCCTGTGGCTGTGCTCCAGTGGTTTCTTGTTTCCCACCAGGTAGTTGAGCGTGGCGTACTCCATGAGAGCAGCGAAGACGAAGATGAAGCACACAGAGACAAAGAGGTCCATGGCTGTGATGTAGGAAACACGGGGGAGGTGCTTGCGGGAGATGGTGCTCAGGGTGGTCATGGTGAGCACAGTTGTGATACCTAAGAGAGAAGACAGCTGGCTTAAGTACTCACAGGGAGTACATCTGGCTTCTACACGCATCCACCCCTCAGAACACCCCCATTTCCCCTCTGCTCCGGTTGTCTTGTCCCATTTTGATTCTGCTCAGCCAGACTCTGGTCTTGAGGAACCCTCTGACAATGCTCTATGAAAAAGAATGATGTTCAAAACTCAGGTATCACACAGATCATCAATGCAGAGTAGTAAATGAGCGGGAAACTCAGACTCTACATGAGGCTGGGTTGGTCAGGCAGGGCTTGCCCTCACCTCCTGTCCTCCATGTGCCTCAGCACAGCTTCTAGAAGGATCTGTTCCACGATCTTCCCAGGCACAGAGGGGAGGCTGACAGGTCTGTAGTTCCTGGGGTCCCCCTTTCTACCCTTTGAGAAAATGGGTGCAATATTTCCCCTTTTCTGGTTACTACCATGACTTTTCAAGTATCATGGAGAGTGGCTTGGAAACCACATCAGCCATGCACTGGGATGTATCTAGTCAGGTCCTGTGGACTTATGGATGTTCAGGTTCTTCAGGGGGTCTCATAGCTGATCTTCTCTTGCACTAAGAGGGACTTTGCTGCTCCAGTCCCTGTCTTGCAGTCCATCCACTGTGGCGTGTGGGGAGAGAGGCTGCCAGTGAAGACTGAGGCAGAAAAGTACCTCAGCCTCCTTCTCATCCATTTTTACCAGTTTGCCAATTGTATTCATCTTGCTTTGACCTTCCTTTTCTGGCTGAGAAACCTGGAGAAACCCATGTTAGTATCCTCTTCATCCCTAACCCCATCCCTACACTGGGCAGTGTCCCTGTACTCCTTCCAGGATATCTGGCCCTGCTTCCACTGCCTATGTATTTCCTTCTCGCCCTTTAGTCTGACCAGAAGCTCTTGACACATCCATGCTGGTCTCTTGCCTTCCTTTCCTGATTTCTTACACCTGGGAATTGAGAACTCTTGTCCTCTTTGGAAAATGTCCTGAAAAATCTGCCAGTGCTGTTCTGCTCCCTGGTCATCAGGCTGCCCTGTAGGAGATACCAATCACAAAGTTCCCTTTATTTCCTTGGTCCAATTCCATAAATTTTCAATCTGCTCCTGGCTATTCTTCAGAGACAACTCTTCACAATCTATCCATTCCTTGATGCAGAGGGCAAGTGTGTAGGAGGTGATAAGGAATTTCTTTTGACATGAGTGGGGCTTGGAATTGTTTTTGCAGGGGCAGCAATGCTCACGTTTCTGCTTCCAGAGAAGAAGTGTCAGGAGCCAACAAAGGATCAGCTACAGGACTTGGGACTGTGATCTCATCCACTGATTTTCAGGGTGTGGGAAAGATGCAAGAAGTCCACCTGTTTCTCCTTCTCTGGCATCCACCTACATCCACCTGCCACGCTTTCCTGAGGCCACCTCAGTGGCTCTGGGGGTGAGCATGGCAAAAGATTTCCATGTGTTCCCACCGTACTTGCATTAGCAGATGTGATGTGACTTCCCATGTTTTTGAAGTGCCAGTGGAACTGGTCCAGTTTGTATCTCCCTAATGTAGGCTGGCAGGCTCGAAATGTGCTGGGGATCATTTGTATTAAGTACAACAGGGGCTGTGGAGAGAATATATTATTCTTCATGGGCTGTAGTCTCTTCCCATAGAGAGGGGCCCCTCTCCTGGGGAAGCTTGCCTTTGTTTTTTGAGACAGTCACTAGAGCCATGCACATTTTCCTCTTGCTGTTCATTCCTTTACCAGCCACAGACTATGGCACACCCTCACCTTCATTGGAAATGACACCCCCCTCCTCCTCCTCCTCCTCCTCCCTCCATGAGCACCAAACTAATTAATTTTGAGAGGGAGGTGGGGAGACATGGCCATCATGGAAGGGCTCTGAATAGCTGATGGCCCCTCCTCTCCTCTCCATCCCCACAGAGACCTGCAGGCAGGTCTGGGAATGCTACCTCCAATTAAAGGCAAAGTCAGCGGGGCTGATAGGAAGGACAGCAATGGGAATCACAACTTGCTGCAAAATGCAGACACAGCCAAAAAGTACTAAAGACTGCAAGATGTCCCCAGCACCCATCAGAGCAGCATTCAATCAACAGAAGCATTTCTCCTGCCTCAAGGAGCCACTGCAGTTTGCTGAGAAAATCTAAACAATAGGCAGAGCTGTTGTCACTCTCTGGGTCCTGTGGGGTGACTGACAGAAAAAGGTTGTACCTACAGGGCTTCCAGCTTCTGCCAGAGCCTGGGGCTCTGTGCATGCAGCCAAGCAACTCTGCCCATTAACCCTACAACCTTCCTGTCAGCAGCCCTACACAGAAGCCTTGAAAAGTGAGGAAACGTGAAAAATGTGCATGTGACAGGAGCCCTTTGGGCAGCACTGCAATGCCACAGCTCAGCTCTTCTCTCTCCCTTTTGGTGCATGAGAACATCCCATTGTCAGCTCAGAAAAGGCTGTACTTGGGTTTCAGATGAAGCCATGAGAGTGAGGTGCTCTCCTGAGGTAATTCAGCAGCCCAAGCCAGCACAGCTGGAGATTTGGTTGAGCTGTGGAGTGTTACACACAGGAAGCTGAAGGAGTGGAATAGTCTCTGGTAAGCTCAAAAATGCCAGAAAATGGCAAAGTGCTTCAGGAGATTTTGTAGTCTAACACTGCCAGTCTGCTTGCCTGGCAGAGTTTGACAAGCATCAGGCATGCATCATCTTGTCTCTTACCCAGAGATGTCCTGGCTGGCGTAGAGTCTCTCTTGATCCAGAAGGAAACCCAGGAAAGAACAACAGTCAGGATGCAGGGAATGTAGGTCTGAATGGCAAAGTAACCCATACGTCTGCTTAGGTCAAAAGAAACTGTCATCACCATGTACTCCCCTAGGAAAAAGCAACAGACATTGGCATCACAACATGAGGCATCCTAAAAAAAGAAAAATCAGCAGAGTTTCAGAATTTGGAGTTTCTGGTGAGGCTTTTTCATTGCTTTAAGTGCCTGTCCATCTGGTTTTGTAGCTGCCCAGATTGTTAACTCCACGTGGCTGGTTGAGTAGGTTTGGTGACTTGCTGGTTTTCTTACTAGTGGATTCTGTGGCTACATGGCTGGCTCTGTAGCTGTCCTGCTTGATGTCTTTGTGACTAATTTAAGAGCTGACTTTGTGGTTGCCCAACTGGCTGTTTGCCTGGCTGTCCATATGGCCACCAGGCTGCATTTGTACTGGCCTGGCTAAGGACACTGAAAAGCACACAGTTTGGAAAAGTTTCAGGGAAGGAACTGCAGACAGCATTTATCTTCAGCTGATTGCTGCAAGGGTTTCTTTTCTATAGAAGCTCTTTGGCTGTAACAGGCTGCATGGCCTGGCTTGCTAACGAACTACCTGAGCTGTGACAAAGGAGGTGTCCTTCAATCACTTCCACTGAGAGTCTGGTTCTGCCTCTGGAACAGGCATGTGGTGCTGTACATCCTAATTGCTCATTTGGCAACTTACAGTGGTGGTTCTTTCTTTTTTCAGAGGCTCACAGTGGGAATTGGAAGAAAGCCACCTGACAGCTCTGGGGTTAAGATGGAGCTTGCAAGCAATTACCAAAAAAAGAGAATTACAAACATCAGAGGGCCACTGGTGCATTCAAGACACTTTCACTTCATGTCCCAGTTTGTGCTGCCTTTCTTCCCTGGCTGCCACTGTTGAGAGCAGCAGCTTCCTGCAGAGTGGGAGAAGCACTGCTCCTTGCTGTTTCAGAGGGCTTAAAAGCATGAGCTCACCCCACCTTCAGGAATCCAGAGGCTTTCCTCAGTTGTCTGTGGGAAGGAAAGGGGATGTGAGCTATTATGAGGAGGAGGAGGAGCTGAAGGGCTTCCATTATTTAGTTTCTTCACACATGCAGCCTTGTCCCTGTCTCTTAAAGCATAGTTCAGGTGTTCATCAGCCTGACATGAGTTTACAGAAGGAAAGGTTGAGACCTGCAAGTTCTGATTTCTCCAGCCCCGTTCCAATCATAAGCATCACCCAGAGATTACACAGCATGCACACACTGCAACAAGAGGGGATTTAAGGTCCCTCTCCTCTCCCTCCTGACCCTTCAATTAGGGATAGCTTCATTCACATCAGCATTGTCACCCCACAGTTCACAGATGTCAGTGGTTCTGGTGTTTCCTTGCTCCATCTTCCCCTCACCCTTCATCCCTATCACTTCTGCAGTCTCTAGCCAAGGTCCATCCCTTCATTTTTAGCTTTTTTCTCTGACCGTGCTGTTGTAACTGTCCTTCCCCACTGCTCTGCCTCCCACCAGCACAGCCGTGCTCCTGTGGGCTGCCTCCCCTTGCCTCACCTGCCCCGGTCCTGAGGACTTCTGAGGTGTTCCTCAGCCCCGTGAAGTCGAACTGGTAGAGCCTCCAGGTGCGCTGGTCAGAGACCTCGATGGAGTAGCGTCTCCAGCGATAGACAATCTCCTCCCGAGGGTATCCATCTGGGAAAATCCATCCATGGACATCAGTGGAACACTATGCCATGTACCCCCACCTCGGGCACCACCCTGACTGCAAAAGCACGGGCATCTCACCAGAGCTGTTCTGCAAACACGAGCCCTTCAGGCAGGTGTTTCTGGTGCCTTTTCTTAGATTCCCTGAGGCATTTCCTGCATGGAATGGGAGTAGGGACTGCATCTCCCCTTGTGGGCTGCTTCAGCTCCTGGGGATGGGGAAGGCACTGCCAGAAAGAAAGCACTGCCAGGAACAGAGCCTTTCTAAGGACTGCACTGCTGGGAATGAGATGTGGGTTGGTCCAAGAGGACTCTGCTGGTTTGAGGAAGAACTCGTTTGAGGGTGGCAGAGCAATCGAACAGTGTGCCCAGAGAGGTTGTGGAGTCTTCCTCCCATGATTCTGGAGTCAAAACTCTGGATTCAAAGCCCCACCTGGCTGCATTCCTGTGTAACCTGCTCTAGGTGATGCTGCCTGCCAGTGGGACTGTTTTAGAAGATCTCCAAAGGCCCCTTCCAGCCCCAACTCTTCTTTGATTCTGTGATTCCACCTGAAATCTTTAAGGGTTTTATCTCTCTGGGGCAGCTGGAATCTCATGAGTGCCATCCCAGCCATGAGTACACCGGGAATACAAAGCTGCCAGCGTGGCTCTGGCTGCTCTGTGTGCTCCCCGTACCTCTTGCCCTGGGAGCTGATCTGTGGAAAAGAAGGGGCGCACTTTCCATGGAGAAGAAAACCTGGCCCTGCAGGCTGCAGCACAGCTTCTCCTTCCTCTGGCTTTCTTGCTAAAGAAACAAGCCTGCTGTGAAGCAGGGACCTAGGAGAAAGTCCCTTGGAGGAGGATGGAGTAAGAGCTTGGCAGCTAACTAACAGTGTGTTTCTAATTATCGAACATGTACGGCATGCACCACTAATTAGCAAAGATGAGGGGTAGTGGGAGATGAAGGGATGAGTTCTCCTCAGCATGCTGCCTCCTTCTGAAGCACCTCAGAGCTCTGAGCTGCATCTCTTCAGTAGCAGGGGAAGCAGGAGAACCCGAGCTCAGATGATTAAATCAGATTTCCCACCCACGCACGAGGACAGGGATCTCTTGGTGCAGAAAGGCTCTCTGCAAAATTACCAGAGGAGATGTGATAACATCAGAAGCCCTCTCTGCTGAAGAGTCTGGATGAGTAGTGACTGAGAGGGGAGGTCTGAGTAACCCTCCTTTGGAGCAGAACGTTTCCAGACCTCACTCAGAGAGTGGGAGAAGGGGGAAGATGCAAGGCAGGATGGGTGCCATTTGTCCACCAGGATTTATCCATGTTCTGTCTGGAGTGACCAGAAGGTCAGTGAAATAATCTCCTCCAACCATCCACCCAACTTAAGGAGAAACTCAGAGATGTTGTGAATCTGTCCCTGATGACCTCTGCTAGCCCAGGAGTGGGAGGTGCTTCAGGCCTTGAAGGGTAATGGCTCAGGAAGGGTGCCATAGAAATCAGGTGAAAAAATGTGGCTAAAAGGGAGGATGGTTTCCCCAGAAAAATATTACTGCACTAAGGCTTCTCTGCTCGCCTTCTAAAGCTATCTTTGAAATATGTATACTCACAACTGGAAAAAACCAAAGGGCAGGAGTGAGTGTCCATTGGGAAATTCTGCAGCTGGAGCAGACATTCAGCCTCGATTGTCAGCCTGAGACAGGGGGAGAGAGAGAAAGAGATTTTGAGCTGGTGAAGATGGTTTGATTCCAACAACTAAATGTGACAGAGGCATTCTCACTTCCTTGAGAACTAATTTGCTGAAGATCAGTCTGTTTGCAGGAACATTCCAAACCAAAAATATATGTTTGGATATTTTCAAGGGGAGGAAAAACATGTAAGTTTCACCTTCAAAAAGCCCTTCTGTTTAGTCAACTTCTCAGATCCGTTTATGAAAGTGAGAAGTTATGGGAACAAAGAGCCCATAAAATAAGTAAACAAATGTTTATTAACAGACTAAACCAGCTGGACTGACCAAGACAACACTTTAAAGGATTTTAAATTAGGGAACAACTTGACCATCTCTTTGTTCCCTCCCCTCAGCAGAGCCTGCTGGATGTACCTGAGAGTGTAGAGCACTTTTCCGTCATTCCAGATGCGGAGGAGCTGATTGGGAGTGGTTATCCAGTGGGAATCAGCCCGTTTGGAGTTCCTGAAGAAGGTGTCAGGGATCCAGATGCGGCTCACCATGTTGGTGTTCAGCGTCAGCGCCTTCAGGGTGCTGTTGAACCGCAGGCGCCGGTCGTACCACGTCTGGGCAAAGAAGATGTCAATGGTGTATTCCTGGGAAGGACGAGGAAGAATGGGATGTTCTGAGAGGGATTCAGGCCAAGCAGAGCCTGCTCCTCTGGTCTGCAGGCAGGCACAGCCAGAACATTTATTTTCTCAGTCTGGGAGCAGGTGTTGGTGGCCTCTGACACCTTTCCAGGCTCACCATCAGCTCACGGCCAGGACATCCATGGCACACTTAGGAAGAGCCAAAGACTCTGTGTTTGCTGCTGGCCTGAGCCTGGCCCTTGCCTGGAAAGCCAGGACCATACAAACAAAACCTTGGGCTTCCTCTTGGCAGACAACTCAATACTCCTTTTAAGCACAGGCATGAAGGAGCAGTGTGGACGTTGGCTGAATCCAGCCTCAAGTTCAGCTCCACCTTTCAATCACAGGCAGGGAAAGCTGCTCACCAGCTTAGCAGAGAAGGCAAGCAGACAGCTCTTTCTTTTATTTATTGGGGTTCAGCCCAGCCCTGTTCCACGCACCTAATTTGTACAGAGAGCAATAGTAGTGCTGTGCATAAATCCCTTGCTACAGGACTTACACTGCAAAGGGTTCATATGAAAACTCAGAGCACTCTGGGTCCTTGGGTGGATACTCCTTGCTGGAGATTAGAAAAGAAAGCTGGGGCTGCATGGTCCCAGCTCTGGGTGCAACCAGTTAAAAATCCTGAGTCTTTCACTGACAAAAAAGAGATTTTCCACCATAATAAGGACCTCCAGTTTTGGTAAGAGAGTGTGTCCTAGCTCATGGATAACTGGCAGTTCTGAGAGGCAGCTCCTGCCTGGATTGGACTGGCAGTAGCCCACACCATTAGCCCACCACTCTGCTGCTCACTGCTGCAACTCAGTTTGCTCCTTAAACTCTTTTTCAGCCTGCCTGAGAAGGTGCTAATTAATGCCATGCAGGAACAAGTCTGGCACTCAGCAGCTGTCTGAACCAGACCCCAGATCCTGCTCCACCAGTGCACGCTACAGTCAGTCACCTGCTCCTGGTAGCTCCTGACGTGACTTTTGGTCTCTTTCACTCCTGTTGAACCTGCATGGCCCCCATTGCCTCCCTCTCTTTTGTGTGCAGAGATGAAGAAAGTCTGACTTTGCCATCCCTCCCTCTCACTCTCCTCCTCCCTCTATTGATTTATCTCGGTGGAATTTTTATGACTGCAGCACATCCTCCCCGCGCTGCCCTCGCTGCTGGTTCAGAGCCGGCTCCTCCAGCCGTGCTGCTGAAATAGCTGCAGCACTCCCTCGGACAGCGTGTCCTGCGGGGGGCGGCCAGGGCAGGGCACAGCACGGGCCACACTTCATCTTCCTCGCCCTCGCTCCCCTGGCAGCCAACAGAGAGGAGTGATGGGTCCCCAGCATGTCCCTTGCAGAGGGATGAGACGGTGAGGGAAGAGCTTTGCCATCAGGCAGCCGAGTCACTCTCCGGGCTGATGCTTCACCCTGGTTCGACACGGGGATGAGCAGAGGTGACAGGGACAGGGTCCTAATGGGTGTCTGCGTGGGGAGAATGGGGACAGGTGCAGCACGACCAGAGGGGTGGCTTTGCCTCCACAGTTCATTCAAAGCAGACACGAGCACACACAGAGTTAAGGACAGCAGCAGCCCTCACAGCCAAGTGCACAGGCATGGCCACTGCCCAGACCCAGCAGGCTGGGAGAGCCCATCCCAGCACCTGAATGTGCTGGATCACACCGGGTACTGCTTGGGCATAGCGTGTGTGGTGATGGAGACGTAAAAATGTGAAGTAAAAGTAGCATTGGCACAGCACTGGGGCCAAAATAGCACAATATTTGACATATTCTCCCCCATCACTGCACACCCTGTTTGAGTTCATGTGAGTTTACATAGCTCCTCCTAAGTAATATCTCTGGTGTAGGAGAAAGCAACCAAAACTGCAGTGATAAATTAATGTTTGATGTCACTATCAGTGTTTAACTCCCAACTGGAGTCACTGGTGACATCTCACTTCTGGGTGGTTGCTCAGTTGTGTCCTGCCTTAAAGTTCAGCACTCAAGTCTGGGATAATCAATGCTAACACTCTGGAAGAGTGGAGGGTCAGCTATCCCAGGGGCTTAGCATTTGTTGTCAAGCCCAGATTTTCAGGAGGGATCAGCATTAAAGAGCTCCTCTTGTGCCATTCATAGCCAGCCTTTGCAAAAGGTGTGGTGCACAAGTCATTCAGCTCTTCTAAAAAATCTGAGCTGTTATTGTCACTGTCCTGTGGTTTGATCTCATTTCAGTGGCTATTATTAGCACAGCTACTCACGAGGCAGAACTTAGGAGCTGAGCTGGCTCCCTTGCCTCTCTGTAGGGAGCCCATTGGGAAATTTTGGCATTTACAAATGTATTTTCTTTCAGAATTATCTGAGGCAAGACTTATACAAAAGTGCTCTGGCCTTTGGGAGGACTTTCACCCTTCCAGCTTCCTCCCCCATGCTGCCAAGTGAGTGAGTAGCTGCGTGGCTGAGCTGCCCACTGGGGTTAAACCACAACAGCTCCTGAAGAATTCAGCACCCATTCCCATCAGGAATCCCCAGTGATGCTGAGGAACCTTGCATGGCTGGGGTTCTGCACTGATCAGCTCTGGGATGGTGCTCCACCCCTCTCTGGGCATTACTGAGATCCCACTTAGCTGTGGGCATCTGCCAAGGTGGTTAAAACAGGAGGTGTTTGACCATGAGTTTCCTACAGGCTTTAGGGAGGGGTAGGGACTTCTGGAGGGGGATCTCAATATGAAGCAGTCCAGGCTGTGTTCTGGAAATACCTCTTACTCTTCCTGACCTTGGGAGAGTCCACTGATCAAAGCTGAGTACCTGGAGTTTGGCAGGATGAGCTCATCCCCTAAAACTCAGGGCACTTTTTCTCGATCTCCTGCACCCCTGTAGCTTTTCCCTGCCCCTGACACTCAGCCATCAGAAAGAGGCTTCTCAATGCCTCGATTTCCCCATGTGGAAAAGGGTTATTGTAAAATACGCCTCCACCATTACTGTGCCATCTGCTGTGCAGCACATGGAGGTTGTTAACTTCTCTGTGAAGGCACAGGCATTTTTAGTGTTTATAACAGAAGGAGCTAACGAAGTAAGGAGGAATTGCTTTAACAGTTTGGCCACACCATTTGGATCACACGTGGGGTAGCACACACATGTTGGCACACATGCAATATTACATCAAATTTCAGTCAAATAATAAATCAAACTCCCCATGAGGCAAACCCAGAGGGCTGCCTACCCTAAATACTGTCACATGAGTTTATCCCATGCCAAGGGATGCCCTGCAGTGTTGCCTCTGCTGCCTGAGTGTGCTCATGGCCAGCCCAGCCTTTCAGCATGTCCCTGCTGGCCCTTGGGCACTGTCATCACCTGCAGCACATCCCTGATCAGCCCTGGCTTTCCTCATGTGGGCAGCACAGATGCTGGTGGAAACACAGTTCCAGAGAATGGCATAACCTGAAAACATTCAATGGAAAGAATGGCGTTGGGTAAAAGAACATTTGTGAGAAATAAAAGGATGGGGAGCTGATAGGGGTATTTCATACTGGAAGAAAAAAATAACAACAAAAAGATTTTATTGCGCTCCCAAACCCTTTCAGTTTTCAAAAGCTATGACCTTGCTGTGTGAAAAGTAATTTCTAAGAAAACCCCAAACATTTTCAATCCGAAAGGAAAGTGACTTGTTCAGAAATCAGCCTGTCCCCAGCACAGGAGAGCTGGGAGCTGGCCTCATGTTCTACCCTGAGGCCTGCTCCTTGGGTTATCTCTGCTGCTCTGCCCTCACAGATGGGGAATCAGCCCATGTTTCCAGTCAGATCTGGCTTTAGGAACTCTGCTCTGGACCAAGTTCCACCCTGGGTTCAGAGCAAATGTAATTTAGGGCTACTGAGTTTCAGAACAACAGCTTAAACTCACAGGGATTGCATGACAAGATTTGAAGTGAACAGTGTGTGTTTTCAGGTTACCTTACACATCAAATAAACACAGCTGGGCTCTGCCAAAGCATTCTTTTCAAATGGCTTTTATCAAGTTTGTGTGTTCAGTTCAGCTGACCCCTCTCAAGAGTGCAATTAGTGGGATTCAGAGGGGCTGGGACTCTGTGGTTCTCTGTTCCATTTATGAGCTGTTTTTTCTGTGTTAAGAGCTCAGCTTTCTGCCAAATGCCAAAGAGAGGAGCAAAGCCATGAGATGAACATGTTGTAGATGGCCTCCTAAATTAGGATAAAATGAAGTATTTAAATGTGGTTTTTGCAACTTCACTTGTATTCAACAGCAACAAGAAAACCTCTGAACAGAGGGCTCAGAGACCTGGAAACACCTTCCTCAATTTTCCTCTGCTGCAGAGGTAGTTTAGTCTCTTCCAACTCAGAATACTCTGTGAAAAATCCTAAATAACAGTGGGGCTGAGAGATTAATATCCTAGACAGTCACTTTCTAGCTTTCATTGCTCTGATATTTGTTTTTACTCATAGAGCTGCCTTCCCTCTTCACCTCCAAGCAAATCCCTCGCTGCAGTCCAATAAAGCAGGCTGCTTTCCTGGGAAGCAGGGACAGCATTTCAGGTGCTCTGACGTGAATGTGATGTGTTCATGCTGTCAATCACGCAGCCAAGCAAAGCAAATGTCACAGGCAAACTCTTAGGGATGCTGCAATTCAGGAAATTTTCAGAAGTTCTTTCTTGGAGGAGACCCAGGAATGGGATGGGTTTTTTTCAAGGGCTGGTAGGACACTGTGTGCTCACCATGTCCTACCCCCACAGCCCTGCCCAGGTGAGCATTTTCCTCTCCAGGACACCCCACACACTCTCCCAGCCCGCAAACATCTCAGACAAATCCTGGGTTGCACCACACATGTGTCTCCACATCCCAGGGAACACATTCAACAATAGTAGAAAGTCTGGTAATGCCTTCAAGACTAAATAAATAACCTAAATAAGATAACTGTATTTTAGAATAATCTTGACATCTTGAATGCACCACTTCTTGTCCCCACAGCTGGTGGGCAGGAAGGTGCTGCTGGGTGTGACATGTGCAAGCACTCAGAGGGCAGCCAGCAGAGGGGACAGGTACCAACAGCACATGCTGTGCCTGGCACCAACCCCTTCAGGGACTGGCTGGGCAGTGTCAGCCCAGTTCTCCCATTAGTAGTGTGGGACACCTCACTTGTGGCCACCTCCGTGGCCCTGCTCTGGGCGAGATCTGTCTCTCCAACACAAAGACCACAGCAATGCAAATACAAGTTCAATTCCACTTCCAAGGTCCTCTTCCCTCGAAATCAGACCCCAGAGAGATTTCTGGACTTGATGCTGGAGTGACTAGGGGAGGTCTCAAGGACAGCAGGAGCAGAGCTGTGATGATGTGTGTTTTCAAGGTGACATACTGAACTTCCCATCTGTTTCACTTCTGCAGCAACACCGGCAGTGCTGTCCTTGCCTCAATGTCTTTCGCCTCTGTCCAGGGAATCTCAGCTGAAACAGAGTTCTTTTTATAATACAAACGTGCTATTAAAAACCATCTCCATGTCCTGTGCTCGTGCCAGGAGCTGTCAAACAAGTCATGCTATAAATGCTGCTCTGTCGATTGCAAACTCCCCCAGTCATGGCTTGCTCACCCCTGGAGCTGCCAGATGGGAACTGGACAGGGCTTTCAAAACTGTGCTGCCTTCTGAGAGCCCCATCTGCCTGTTCCCCCACACCTCTGCTCCTTCCCGCTGCCATGGATGTGCAGGTGGGGACATCTAAAAGGCAGGTTTTCCACTCCTGACAGCCAACCAACCCAAAGTCTTTCTTCAGAGATGTTCCCTTGTGCCATCCCTTCCTGCCCTGCAGTGATGTTATCTCCTCCCATGCAGCCCCAGGGTGCCCATTCCTCTTTCCATGGGAACACGGGCTGGCACAGGGCACAAGACCTACACGTGTGTGTTTTAGCATCTGTTAAAAGCCATTACCCAGAGGACTGAGGAAAGTCCTTGAGGCGAGACATGACATCAGCCAGACTCTGCTTTGCAGAAGCACAAATCTGTCTGCACTGTCCCTGATGAGGTTATTACTGAAAAGGCAGAGATGTGGACACGGGATGCTCTATGCAGATGGGGCAGAATTGATTAAAGGGGAAGGTACTGAACACTTCACTGAAATATTATGCAAAGCACCTCAGGGAAGGAGCCACCTCCTTTTAGCTTGTCTTTTTTTCCTCTACTCTCAGGAGAGGACCTGCCCTGGGTGCAAAGTCACTTGGAAGCACCTTCTGATGCAAATAAAGATGCAGCCCAGTTTCCACAATCTCTGGAAAACACCTGGGCAGAGCAAAGCCAGGTCTGTCCAAAGCCTTGTCTTCATGTCACACCTCACTAATAAATGCTTAACTGCTCCCTACAATGTTAAAGGAACTTTGTGCAGACGAAGAAAGCAGGTGGGGAAAGAGAAGAGGTGAGGATGGAAGCACATAGGATAATTGAAGGAGAATATTGTGCACTTTGGGCAGGTGCTCTTGTTCATCTGTCCTTCTGGCTCGTGAGGTGTTTGAGGAGACAAAAGGACATTTCCTTGGGAAGGGCTGGAAGACAAACCTTCTGACTGCATACGAGTAACTCTCCAGGATCCCTCTCCAGAACATCTCGACAAGATTCAGATGAGAAGCTGGAATTTCTTTAATTGCATTTCCCATTCCCGTGCCACCCACTGTGACTAAAATGAAACACTGGCATGGGCAGTCCAGTACTGCCCAGGACTGGGGGAGCAGCTGCTGCAGCCCTGCAGCACTGAGAAGCACTCACTGCCAACAAGCACTGAGCTCTGTCAAACCACCTCTGCTGGCAGCACGTTGAGAGGGTGGAGGATCCAGCAGAGCCCAGACCTGGGTCTGAGAAAGCACAGTGCATCCAAGTCCCTGGGATGCCACCCCTGCTATGGAAATGCCTGCACTGGCCAGAAGAAAAACCACCTGTATAAGTCTCTGTCTAATTCTCACCCTCAAGGTGAAAAAAGGACATTCAAAACATCTGAGAAAGTTCTGTTTTCACAAAAGGGGAGCAGTTTGTGCCCTCTGCAGAGATCCTCACTCCTGACCCTGTTCTCTCCCAGCCCCAGGTGAAGAAGGAGATGGGAACAGTGTACTCTGCTTCACCAACTCTTTCAAGGAAATCTGTTTCATGTTGTCTCTCATGCCCCCTTGCTGTGCTCACCACCTCTCTCTTCCTGCCCTGCCTGTTCCTTGATATTCCTTCTCTCTGCCTCATTTTGTTTTTCCTTCTGCAGCTCTTCTTTTCAAGCCACCACACAATCACAGCCCAGCCCTAATGAGATTTCAAGGGAGCACCAGGCTGTGGAAAGGAGTTGGGAGAAACGAATCAAGTTACAAAAAAAGAACAATTTTTTCCCTGCCTCCCCTGTTGGGTACTGGGAGGGCAAAGCAGCTGGAGTGCAGTTGCAGCAGGGTTACCAGGCCAGCTGATTCCCCTCTCCAGGCAGACATCCACACTTCAGGCCAAGTGGGGAGGCCATTTGGCAGTCAGGTCACCACCCCTGGCTGCTGAGCTCTGCTCCTGAGGGCTGCTCACTTCCCATGGCACCTGGTGGGTGCAAACCACTCTCCTCAGAAACGAGGGATCAATATTCCCAGCCTTTTTTGCCAGCTCCCAACTGTTTTGCACAGTCTCTGCCTGCTGTAGGTGCCTCCTTTGAGACTCAGCCACTTGACCTTCCCCAGCTCCCCTCAATGACTTTAGAACATCTTTGGGAAGTGGTGAAAAAGGTAAAGGCTCCGTTTTCTACACAGCGGTGTAAGAAATACTCTGGCAGATCTTGTACATCCCAGAATCATACACAGAAAGAAACCAAACAATTTGGGATCTTTGGCTTAGTCCAAAGTTCCCAGGAGCTGGGCAGCACATCTTTAACTGCTCCTTACCAAATTCCAGCACCTGGACTTGGCTTTGGATTTTTGTGAGAGCAGCAATACCGAGGTATTTTCATCCCTCCTCTTGCTGATCCAGAGAGAGGAACCAGGGTCCATTGTGGCTTCTCACAAGGTACAGAGAGATGTGAGAGACTAAGGCTGAAGTCCCTGGACATGCCAGATCATGGAAGGAAATGGTTTATCTTGAATGTTACATGTCTCTCTGCCTTCAGCTTTTCTTTTCAAGAACCAAAGGAAGATCACCCAGTTATCATCTTAACTTCACCCCTATGGCTGTAGGAGCAACCAACCTGACTCCCTGAAGCTTTTCCCACTCCTCTGCCCTGCTGCTCTGCTTCCTCTCCTTGCCTTACAACACTACTAAGGTGGCTTTGGGTGACTGTGGAGGAGAATGACAGACTAAAGGCCACAGTCTGCTGTGGGAGGCATCACAGGTGGCAGATTTGGAGGGAGAGAGAAGCTGATTGGGGGGAACTGTCAGAAACAAAGCTTCCAACATTTGGAGAATCCCCGCTCTGACCTCCCCTGTTCCCCAGCCACATGGAGACAAGGTGTTCCCCTGCCCACACTCCCGAGTGTTTTGGTTCACACCTCCCACAGGCATCTGCCTGGGGGGAGCCTTTACCACCACCTGCAATTCCCTGTTGAACAACGCTGATCAGATGGTTGAAGCCATTCCTGGCCAACTGCAGGTCAGGGAACAAACACACAAATCCTCACCATGAAGCTCTCTGGACACGGAGATGGACACACAAGGCTTATGCCAGGGTCCCCAGCCATTATGCCCCTTTATTGCCCCACCCACAGTGCCCCGAGCAGCCAGCAGGATCCCTCTGGGGCTTTGGAAAGCTGGGAACTGGGAGCTGGTGGGGCAGTCAGCAGCGCTGGTGTGGAATGGCTGCGGTGCCCACCTGCCCATTCACTGACCATCTCTCACCAAGCTGGAGCCACAGGGACACCAAGGCACCGTGTGGAGGCTTTGAGGAGATGGGAGGAGAGGCAAAGCCCCAGGAAGGCTCATTCTGGCTTCTCGCTTGCAATTTGTACCACGGGCAATTAAACCCTTCCAGTGCATGGAGATGGGATGCAGTAATCAGAATATTCTGCTTTTAGCACCGAGGCATGAAGAGGTCCTTGAAACATATTGATTGTGGTCACCCACAACCACTGAATTCTCAGAAATGGTCTCCATTTTGTGACACGTTTATAGCAGGCAGATTTCACAACAGCCTTTTAAGGGAAATGGTAGGATGGCTTCATCTGGGAATGCAGGAAATAAATAGAACTGATTTCTACTGGAAAAAAAAAAAGTGTTTTGCTCAAAATAAATTAAAATTGTCAAATCCTAAAATGAATTACCTCAACCTTATAGTTTCATTCAAAAACTTCTTTTTCTTCAGTAAGCTAACAAAATATTTCGTTTTACCCTTATCTAGCTGATGCACTTCACTTTGACGTTTATTTCCAAATACTCATTTTCTTGCTTTACTTACGCAGGACAGAATTTATCACCATATGAAGAGCAAATCAAAACAATCTGATGAAACCAAATGTAAATGTTTTGATTGTCCCTGAACCCATTTCTCCTTGGAAATGCTGAAGAATTCCGGTTATTTGTCCCAAGTGGGAGGGGAGAATGAGCCTATCTCTCCTATGATGCTGCTGTTTGCCCTAGACCAGAAACCTTGGCCTCAAACCCTGGCCTCTGACCAGCTCGTGGACTTGATTCTCACACACCTGAAATATCCCATCCTCTCCTGCAGAGACATCTAAGGCCTTCAGTTCAGATAAATCAACCCTGCCTTAAAAATCATTCAGCCCACTGAGTGACAACTATTGGTACAGCTCAGAGTCTATATATCTTTCAAATTTGACACAGCAGCGCTCTCCCTTTGACTTGGAAGAATCAATTTAATGAGGGTCAGAGCACAGATCAGTAGCTGGATCAGACACTGTCTCTGCCCTGTCCATGAGCACAGCCTGGGGATCTGCAGGGCAGCTCCTTTGGGTGATTGTGGTGTCACCAGCCATGCTTTGCATCCCCTCCAGTGCAGTGGGCAAAGCTGCGTGCCCACCATGCAGCAATGCAGCCTCTGGATCACAGCAGAGCCTCTTTTAATGCCCTGCCAAGCTGAGAGCCAGCAGCTAGGGTGGCCAGGGCAGGGACATCCCTCCAGCCTGGGCCAGACCCCAGTAAGGACACCCCTGGTCACTGGAAAATTGTCACTGTGGCCCTTTAACAAGCAGGAAGCCCCGCTGCTGGCAGAAACCTCTGGAAAGGGGGACCAGGTGCAGCTGCTGTGACCCCAGACTGTAGGAAAGGCTTTCTGTGGGTAAGGGAGAGGAATTAATGCTCTCAGGTCAGGTACAGTGAGCACAGTGGCTCCTTGGGAAGCACCCACGGGAAGCATCCTTCCCAGGCTGCCTGCAAAGGTTCAGGGCGAATAAATCCCTTCTGCATTTAGCCCAGCTGAAAAAATGTGAGTTTTCTCCAAAGGCTGGCACGAAATGAATGAGGGATTGAGTCATTCCTGCCAGCAGAAGGGCGGAAATGGGATCCGTGAAGGAATTTACAAGAGCCGATTACTTCATTATGGATGTTGATTTATCCCGCGTTGCCCGAGGGCCAGAGGCTGCCCCAACTGTGGGCTGCGGGAGGCACCTGTGTGCCAGGACTGATGCTGCAGTTTAAGAAACCTTTAAGTACAGCCACATTCCCCATTTAGCGCCAGGCTGCGAGCACAGATGTTAATTAACTTTAGGGCTTTGCTCTCCAGAAATGTCTCCGAGGAAATGCACTTTCCCTGCCCCCAGGAGGCCACTGTCCAGATTTTCATGTTTTATTTAGCTCCGAATTTCAGATGCAAACCTCCAGCTTTTCACTCGTCTTCCCTGATAACAGACTCCTTGAGTTTTCTGCACAGCCTGTAAATAAAATACCAACATGGATGTCACACAGAAAATATCTGGAGGGGATTAGTGTATGTTCTGGATAATAAAAGGAGCTGGCTGAATTATTCATTGTGAATAAATCAGCTCTTTTCCATTTTGGAAGCAAACTTTGACAATTCTGGAAGCTCTTGGGATATGTTTAGGATGGGAGCAACTTATTTATTTCATTAGACCTTTTGTGGCAGCCCCAGGTTTGTCCCACAAGTCACACGTGGTAGGTGTCATTTCTCAGTGGCCTCGGGGGGGTTTCATAGCGAAAGACAAACTTTTCATGAGGAGAACTGCTGCCCTTCCTGTACCTGACCTCACTGCTGTGTGAACACCGGCATGAGGGACAGTGACTGCTCCTGAGCATCAAGGAATCAGGAGATGTGAGCACTCTCCAAGCACATGAGGATTTGTGAAGACGCAATAACTGCGGCACCGGCTCCGGCAGCTCCGAGCCATCACTCAGCCATGGAAAATAACAGCCAGAAAAAGCACTGGGGCTGTTAGTGAACAATACCCATTTCCCAACACTGTAAATTTCTGTGATACACACCGTTATCAGGGACCAAAACCCAGCCTAGCCCGTGGGTGTGTCCTGCAGAACCTCACCAGGGTTATGCTGATGGCCAACTCTCGCTGCACACCGGGCAGGCCAAGGAGAGCGAGCAATCCTTGGCAGAGCATGCAGCGTGCTTTAGGCATTGCAATCCACCCTAAAGTGGGTGCATCTGGGCTGTTGCCTCCCAGACAGATGATTTGTGAAGGATTTTTAAGTCCTTTCAGTTGAGAAGTGCTGTGCAACTGCTGGAACCTATTATTATCAGGAAAGGAGGAGGGGTTAACAAATTTCCTTTACCTATGGGCTTATCTTGTGCTCCAGAGGAACACAGTCGAGCATTTTAAACAGCGTGCCATTTTCAATTCATTTCCTTCCTACTTATTCCAAAGCAGCCAATGCTAAGTATAATCAAGACTTAAGTGTTCCTCAGAGCCAGACCATTTTTACTGGTCTTGGTTTCCCCGTCTTTTAGGGAGAAAGGAAGGAATTAACCCAAGCCTTGCAGCGGGACAGCGGGGCTGTCACCCAGGGCTGTCACACGAGCTGCCTTCCAACAGAGCACTTTTCGGGATGTGGCTCAGCCTCCCCAGCCTCCAGCTGCCCCAGGGCTCTCCGCAAGGGTGGCTTAGCTCCTGTAGAGCCCTGCTCCCCTCTCGGGGGTCTCTGCTCCTGCTGCTGGGGGAGCTCAGCCGTTCCCAAGCAGCTGCTGCCTCGCTGCAGTCTCTGATAAGGCGGGGATTGCGCTCCGAGAGCCGCGATCCGGAGCTCAGCCACCCGCAGCTCCGAGTGTGGAGCAGCAATCCTTGGAGAAGGGCTCTGCAGACACCCCCTGCCTCCCTGGCCCGCTCAGCCATCTCCCCACGAGCCAAGATGAAGTGCCCGAGGTCCCCAAGCTCTCTCTGTCGCATCAGCCCCCTTCCAGAGCACTACCCCTTGTCAGCTTTAACTTTGAAAGCCAAGCCTCCCTCCCTGCCTCCTCGGGATTTACATGAAAGGAGTCAGTGGGGGGTTCTCTTCATTCATGCTGGGCTTATGCTTCTAAATTATAAAGTGTGTCAAATGAGGATTTAATTTATATTTAACAAGACAATGTTTGTAAATTAATTATTCATCAGCTGATAACGAATAAACATTTCCCTCTTCCCTCCCTCCCCCTTTTTCACAGTATTTCCACAAATGCACCCTACATGTAAATCTATTAAATGCTTTCTGCAGCACTCCAGATGTGGGAAAATATATTCTTCAACCTCAACTTCGTGAGGGTGTTGCACGGTAACTAATGTAGCCAAGGAGAGCATTATGAATTTAATAGCGTGCAGCTTCTCCTTCCTAGAGAGGCAAGGGGGGAAAAGCCAACACCTGTGTCTGGACATATCACCTTCTTCAGGTTCCAGCCCCTCACTCACAGGCAGAGATAAGAAAACAATTTGCTGTAACAACTGAGATAGGAGCTCAGAAACCCCGCTGGAAATCACAGGCACTTCTTTGGCAGCAGAATCTGGCCCCTGGTGAATGATGGAGGCCAATTTTGCTCTTTCCATCTTTATTATCATTAAGTAATGAGATTGAGATGGTGTACAACACCAGCAGAAGAGCTGTCATTCTGTTTTGCTACAAAATTTGGCACACAAGGGCATCTCCTCACACATAGCAAACAGAGGAGACCTCAGCACCCAAACCAGCCCTTAGTGCAGTGCCTCTGATCCCAGACACCTGAAGCAGGTAACGAAGGTGGGTCCCTGGGTGACTGAAATGTCTCCATTCACCTTTGCCAGGAGGCTACCGCAGTGTCTGGACCATGCTCTCAGTCTTTGGCTCCTCGAGCCTCACGCCTGGTTTTGTGCAAGAAAGGAAGAAAAGGACATTCAGCTCTGGCCTCTGGGAGGAATCTGAGAAGCTCTGGGCAAGACTTGTTCCATCCCCAAGCTCAGAACAGAAGCACTTCTCCCCCTCTCACTCATGCTGTCCCTCATGGACACTTCAGGGACATCCTCAGGACTGAAAGACACTGAGCCCCAATAGCTGGCACCAGCTTTACTTCTACAGCATCATTTCCTGAGAGTTAAGCATCCCTAAAGGAAGGTGATCCAGAGCTCTAGGTGCCCTTGACACCAGTTAAAGCTATAATCTATAGCAATAAAGCCATTACAAAACAAAACAGGAGCAAATCCCTCCAGCAAACAACCAGTCAGCGAAAAATTTGAACCCAAAGTCTCCTCCGTGGCACCTCTTCCCACAAACATGCTTGGAGAAGAAAGGTGGGTCTTTGCATCAGGCTGAGCTTCTGATAACTCAGGGACACCTCAGCACTGTGTTAATGGGAATCTAATTGGGCATCCAGCTGCAGACACAGCTTGGGAAGCTGCAGCACTATGGGTGATAACTCATTTGGCTCCAGGGGCTGCTGGCCAGTGCTCAGTGGCAGCCAGAGCTCTGGAGGGCCTCATGTCCAGTGCATCCTTTCCCTGATGGTGTAAACACAGGTTCCCACCACCCTGAGAAGTGCCAAGTGCCCCAATCCCACCCAAAGATTCATGGGGTTGGGGAGGAAATCCCAGTCCACGCAGTGATTGGAGTAAAGAGCTGTAGGACCTGATGGTCCCACTTTTCCCCCTGTCCCACTTCCTATCATTGAACCATCTTCTAGCTCTGCTTCTGGTCACTGCCACATTTTGCTTGGAGAGCACAGAGGGTCCTTTCCCTTAGAAAGAGGGAATAAAATCTGAATAGAATATTCTGAATATTTTTCAGAATAAAATCTGCTCAGCCACCTAAACTGGAGACAAGTCTGCCATTCTGGCGTACAAAAGATATCAGGAAATCACTTTACATTTCTTCCCGCTCCAAAGCTGCCCACCTTCTGCTGACTCCTGAATGTTAATGTTATTTATGACAAGTGATTGATGAGGGAGACGCAGAATTCACACCCAGCACGGGGCATTTTCAAATCACCTATTCATTTTTAAGGACCGGAATCAGTTTTGTATCCTGACATGATTTATCATTTGGAGGCTGGGCAGTGGCTGTGCAGTGCCAGCTTCCAATCCCTGACAGAGCATCAGCAGGATGAAGACAGCAGTGAGACATTAACCCTTTGAGGGTGAGCAGGGGATCACAGGAGACCAGGATTTAAACCAGACTGATGAAGTTGCAGCCTTCTACTCCAGCAGCATGTCAGGGCATTCTGTAGCCTTCAGCTGCAGATTTATAGGCCACAGTGGTCCAAGCTAACAACCACAGTAATGCTGCTGTATCTCTTAAAAGCAGAACTTGGTTTTTTGTCTTCTACACAGCCTATGTGAGAGAGAAATATTTACGTAAGGCGCTGTCATGGCAATGCACCTAAAAGAGATCAATGGGACATTTCCCCTCCAGTGGACCTTCCAGCCTACACAAGCCTCTCTGTCTGTGGCAGAGCGAAATGTCACCAAGGGCTCAAGAGAGATCTAGCTCTGAGACAAATTCTAGCTCCCTTCCCTTGGAAATGTGCATTTCCTCAGGTTGTGTATGGGAAAAAGGCAAGATGAGGCATGTGGGATGGGCCTGGCAGCTGGGAGAGGGCAGAGGTTCTCAGGTTGGGAGAAGCTGCATCAACAGGGACACAGTGGGAATGACATGTCCCCAGCAAAGACCATTTATCATGTGTTTGATGCCAGCCTGCCAGGGGCTGGCACAACCCAAAGAATGACTTAATTCACTTCATCAGCATGGAAAAGCAAACAAACACCAAACAACTGGGTGAAGCAGCCAAGTCTAGAGGTGACACCGTGGCAGCTTTGTCACTGCCCTTTCCTCTTGCTTCAGGAGACCACGGAGCAGGATGCAGCCTCTCCCATGAGCAGGGGGAAGTATACAGGGTACAGATAGCAGAAATTTGAGGCTTTGAGACCTGGGTCTAGCTGCCCTCAGTACCTTTAATATCACCTCAATCCCATGGGAAAAAGTTTCAAAGTTCAAGGGCATCACAGGTTCAAGCTTAAGAAGTTACCTAAGGGAACAAGGAAGGAGAGATATCCCTGGAGACACACCTGGGGTGTCATATGGAGGTGTCTCAAGATCACAGGTGACTGCTGGGACCCCACAGGAACCCCTGGACTGGTAGCACCAAGGCACTTCAGAGGAACAGCACAGCCAGTTGTGTGACTGATGGAACAAAACCCCTCAAAATTGTCCACACTGAGCAGTTTCCTCCCCGCCCGAGCAGCTTCTGGCTGTTCCCACAAACAGCAATCCCTTCCTCAGGTGGGAAGGCTGCAGAGGGGTGGATCACCCCCGTGGCAGCAGTTTCCCCAGCACAGCCCTGCAGATGCTGGCAGTTCCAAGTGCCAGTTGCCCCAGGGGTCCTGTGCACTTGTGGAGCCCCATTTCACAAAGAGAAAAAGCTCCTGCTGACTCTTAGAAAGAGCTAAACACATGGGATGAGCTCTCCTACATGATTTCCTGGTCTCTAGTAAGGGCTGAGTTCACACAACAGCTTTTCCCCTTGGTGGGGGTGGCTGCTGTCACTGCCTGGCATCTTGTTTTCCCCAAAATACCAGAGATACTGAATGTGCTTGAAGCTCCTGTACCTGCAGCCATTTATGGCTGGTGCTAGCCCAGCAAATCCAAAATCCTGAAAGCCTGGGATGGACGTACGTACGTTCTCACATCCCCATCACCATGGCATAAGCTGTGTTTCTTAGGAAACCAGCCTAGCAGCCGTATCCCTGTTTAGGAGGAAAGATGAACTCTGGATGTAGACTGGATTTTAGAAACCACTCTCTGCTGTTAGCAACTGCATGGCTCTGCAGTACTCCCGTGACAGCAGAGCTCCCAGCAGGGCTGGAAAAGGGTGCTGGGAACGGATGAGGGGGAAAGATCACCCACAACCACTGCTGATTTCTACTGGTGGGTTTCTTGGCACATCCTTGGGCAGTGCAAAGCAGGTAGAGCAGCCAGCTGTAACACGACCCTTGTGCTCACCTGGAGGGGTGAGCACACCCAGCCCCCGCACTGCTGCTCTTGTGTCACTTTGGCCTCACACCTCCATGGGCTGCAGAGGCTTGTGGCAGGGGGTGGCATCCACACAGCTCGGGCTGTGGTTCTTCTCCTCGAGACCAGGCATGCTGAAGCAATGCAAGGAAATTTTGAGCCTCGAGGCCGTCCCTGCTGGCCTCCTGATGGTGCCCTCATCGTGCGAGCGAGTGCCCGGCCGGTGCCCATCTGGTGGCTCGTGAGCAGGAGCTGCTTGGGGGCACATCCTCGGTGGTGGCCGGCCAGAAGGGCTGCTTCAAAATGCTCCTTGGAGTGGAACTGGTACCTCAGCTACTGTACCATTCCTCCATGCCCAGAGGGGTTTGTTCCTTGGAAATTTTGTACTTTGGAAAGTAAAAATAACTTGCCCATCCTGGGAACTTGGGTGTTTTTTTTTTTTTTTGGTTTTTTTTTTTTTTTTTTTTTTTTTTTTTTTTTTTTGGGGGGGTGTTTTTTTTTTTTTTTGTTTTGTTTTTTGTTTTTTTTTTTAGTTTAAGGGGGTTGGTTTTGTTCCTGCTCTCTTTTGCATTGGGAGAAATAAAAAAAGCCAAATTGTCCTGGGTGAATCTTGCCTTTGTCCCCTCGATCTCACTGCCTAGAGGACTGGAGAAGCCTTTCAAAACCTGACAGCAGTCAGGTTTGTTCCTTGCTAGAAAAGGGAAAAAAGATGACTTTGCAGGGAAAGTAATAATAATAAAGGAAGTTTCCTGTGAAAAGTAAATAGTCAACAGTTGCTCTCCTGATCAAAGTGTCTCTGTTAAGTGTTTTCACAGCTCTTGGTACAGATGGGAACTGCTGCATCCTGAGCCATGAGAAGAAACTGTCACAGTCCTGGAGGCATCTCTCTAAGGTGCTACACTATGAAGAAGAAACGCTGGAGCTGAAGGCCCCCTGCTTTCCCCTTGCTCAGCACTACAGGCCAGGCCTGGGCACCCAAGTTTCACATTGCCATGGAAACCATCTCCAGGTACCTCTCTCAGTCCTCCTGGAACACGCTGCCCTGGTTCCACCTTGTCCTCAGTATCCTGATGCCCACACACTTCCCTGAAGGGAAGGAGAAGGCAAAGCCACCAGGCAGAAGTGTCTGCCACCCCTTGCCAGCAGAGACCAAAGAGCAGCATCATCCCACAATGGAAGGGCTGTGAGCTCACCGAGGGCACCTGAGAACCTTGCTCCTCACCAGGGATGCTGCTCAGGTCTTTCCAGCTCCAGCTCCCAGCAGGCCAGAGCACCTCTCACCAAGGGAAAGGAAACTTCCACTCATGCCAACACCACCTTCACACCACGTCTAGGCAGCATGACACAACCTGCCCCAGTGCCGGGCCAGCCCCCGCCGCGGGGAGGGGACGCCGCGCGCCGCAGCCGCGCGAGCACTCGGCACTCACCATCTGGATGACAGACACCGGCCCGATGCTGTTCACGTAGATATCCACGTCAATGAACGTGGGCTTGACTGCAAAGACAAGAAAACAGGCACCATCAGCTGGGGCCAGGAGCATTGGCAGAGGGATGAAGACAAGGGGAACATCTGGGATGAGCGTGGCTCTACCGCAACAAAAATCCCACCTACAGCAGGCACCAAAGCATGGAAAACATGAGACACAGCAGGCCAGGTCACCACCTGTGGCCACAGGGAGCTTCAGGGGACACTTACTGCCAATGTCAGGCCTCAGCTTGTTGTCATAGTTCTTGAGCAGCGAGTTGAGGATCTGTGTGGCATCAGTCTCCTGTGCCTTGGGCGTGAGGACCCAGGTTTTATTGATGCTGAGGTAATCGTAATCGTATTCCTCTGTGCTCTCACACCTGGAGAGGAGAGACAAAGGGCAGGGACGTGGCTGTGGCAGCTCTCTGGCACTCCCTGGGAGCAGGGGCACAGCTGTGTTTCAGAGATACCAAAGGAGGAGGATGCAGTGCAGCTAAAAGGCAGAGCATGAGGAGCTCAGGGATCTCCTCTCAGGCACACTGTTAAGAAGACACAACTCACCTGGCATCTTTGCTCACTTCAGGGTCACCAGACATGCAGGGGCCTTGCCTCCAGTGGGAAAGACTAGCATGGAGTGCTTCACCTCCTCCTTAGCTCCCTTTGGAGGCACACAGCTCATCCCCGAGGTGTGGGAGGCTTTCCCTGCCTTCCTGCTCATCCCACCCAGCAGCTCCTGCTGCCAGAGCTGCCTGTTAACCTCAAATACCTCCACTACTCTGCCTGCTGCTGACACCTGAAGCAGGCTTCCTCTGAGGAAAGAGACAGTGACAAAACAGTGGTTTTGGGGAGCAAGACATTTGCAATAAATGCATTTCAGAGAAAAGAGGTCCTAATCTACCATGCACGTCTGGCATGCCAGGAAGCCAGCCATCTGCCCTGCACAGATCCCTGGAAATTAAAGCCTTATGCAAACTCCTCTGCCTCCAGGCCAAGACCTGCCACAACCCATTCCCTGCACTCACCAACCCCCTTCCTCCCCAGCCTGTGGCGTGAGCTCCCATTTAAGGATGTCCCATCTTCCCAATCTCCCAGTTCCAAGCCAGGCAAGGAAAGCTCGTATCCATCCTCCTTTGGACATGATCCACTTAGCAACAGCTTCTCTCGCTGCCTTTCAAACCTGCCCTCTCTAAACCTTTCTCACTCCTCCCTTTTCCTAGAGGAGTTTTCCTAAACCGTCTAATTAGATTAGGTCCACATGGTCACCCGGGAAATTCTAACCACCTGCCGCCGCTCTGGGCAGCTCATTCACAAGGCTGTCCCCGGAATGCCACAGCCATATGTGGGAGAGGATGCTCCCACTGCCGGCACAGCCCCCTCGACGTCTGCCATGTCAGCGTGTCACCTGCTCCAGCGACAGGGAGGGTCTCTCAGCGGGAGCTGTCACCGTGTTGACACTTCCCAGCTGGAGCCTCGCAGCTCCGAGGTGCAATCAGGCACCACGGATCCCCATCTCCCTCCAGCGCCCGGGGAGGCACAGCCTGGCCGAGGCACTCGGAAGGGGCGAAAAAGCATTAAATTGACACGTTGCGGCCGATTTGTCAGATGCTCCTCTTCCAAGACCGCAGCCAAACCTCGCTTTCACAATCGCTTTAAAACTCTTCGCGTCTCCGCAGCGCTCAGGCGCCGGGACGTGTCCCCCGCCACGGGCCGGGCTGCGCGCAGCTGGCTGCCTGCCGCCGCGCATTAGGTGTTGGTACATCAGCTCATTGTTCCCTGTCTGATTGCGCTGCACTTTCTAACCGTGCTTAAGGAGTGTTAAGCAGCGCTGTCAGGATGCGCTTCCCCATCCGAGCAGCGGCAGCCGGCGCTCTCGCCGGGCTCTCGCTGTGGCGTTGCCTCCGAGCCGCGGGCGAGCGGGGAGCTCTGCAGCGCCCAGCAACTGCAGGAGGCACCGGGCACCACCCTGAGCCCACCTCAGGGTGGCACAGGGCTCAAATCGGGCTGGCCCCGCTCCTGCCAGCAACAAAGAGGGATATGTGCCCAGAGCACAGCAGCTCAGGCGAGGGAAAGCAATCCGAAAAGCAATCCGAACTGCTTTCCCTTGCTGCCAGAGCTTTGAGTGATGGAGGCTGCCTCTGGCAAAGTGGGAACAGCTACACCGAAACGTTTTCTCCGTGTTCCCTTGACCTTACTTGAAGTCACCTGCCAGCACTGAACTCTGCACATCCCCCTGCCCTGCCAAAAATCCTGGTCCTCTGAGAAACTGTAAGGCTGCAGCAGAGTCTGAACCATCCCTTTGGGAGCTGAGCAAACCCCGTCTGAGCTTACCCTGCTCAGACTTCTGGTTTCCCCCATTTAGGGTCACTGCTTAACACACCAAGGCTTGGGATAGCATTTCTGGGGAGTCACATCCCTATTACAGATGCAGGGACACTACCAAAAATACGCTTTTTGCTAATGCAGCTAATCCCAGTCAACTAAACCATACTAAGCCATCTTAGCATAAGCAAGCCAGCTTTTGCTGGAGAGAATATGCTTTTTCTGAGTGCCTGTGCACACACAGACACACATCAGCCCTTGCTGGTCAAGAGTGTAACTCTCATGTCACCCCATGCAAGCCACTACCTCCTCCCTGGTCTCTCTTCTTGGTGGCCCCACTTTAAACTGAGAAGGGAAGAGCCTGAGATCTATTGCAGAGAAGAGGTGTTAAGGTGACATGTGCATCCCCTCTCCAGCTGCTAATGGAAATGTCACACTGCAGACCTGCAGAGATCCCCAACGTGCTGGGAACACTTGCTGGCCTCGCAGCTCATCTCCAGGCACAAAGCGGCTGGCTTGGTGACAGGGGACAGCCAGTTCTCATATGTCTCTGTGCAGCCAGGGGGAAAGGCAGAGCGTGTTTCCTCACCTCTGCACGTTGAGATGCCAGAACGCCCTCCTCAGAGCAGGGCCATGGGGCTGGGACACAGCCACAGTGTGGGCAGGAGGTGGGCAGGGGGGTGACAGCAGGGCAGAACTGGGGGCATTGCAAGGAAATCCCTGGTCTTGACAGAGGAGCTGGGGCCATGGCAGCTCCAGCTGGTGCCCCGAGCAGGAGGCTGGCACGGCAGGGAGGTGTCCTTTTGGATGTGCTCACATGTATGGATGAGGTTGGACAATTCTCCCTGGGCAGCCCGTGGCATTACAGCAGGACAGAGCCGTGCCCCGGCTCCCTGATTCCCTCTTCCTCAAGCAGACACCTGTTTGGCTGAGGCTCCCAAACACACACTGCTGGGGAAAGTGTCCTGAAGAGCTGGTGCCTGGCTCCCTCCCCCAGTGCCCAAGCTGTCTGCCAAGGTGTTCCCTTGGCAGGAGGAGGGGAAGAGCAACAAGAGCCACAAACCCTTGAAGACACTTCTGCTCCTTGCCTGCTGGGGCAGCTGGTGGTGCTTGGCTGGGATGCACACCCACTGTTATTCACTGCTGGTGGTGGCCCCGAGGCAGGAACCTCCCAGCACAGATGCAGATCCCCAGGCTGTATCCAGCCCTGCTGCAAACACAGCTGAAAGCCTTCCCTGCTCCCAAGGAAAAGAGAGCAGCAAAATGCAAGAACATTTCCCTTAGCTGAAAAGCATTGTGGTCAATTCTAATTACCACATGCTAATGTGTCCTTCTAGTCACCCATCCCAATGCCCCCTAGGGCTGTAGGCACAGGGGTGCCCAGGCAGATGACTCTGAACTAGATGTAGGCAGAGGATTTAAGGATGGGGGCTCTAACTGCCCCCTACCCATTTCACATTTCTTCCTATCTCTGACAACACTCTCCATGAAGCCCCAGTGGTCCAATCTGCACAGTTTCAACCACCAGCCAGTCCCAGGATCTGGTGTGATGCTGGGCAGGGATCCTACCTTCAGGGCTCAGAGTTAGCTGCCCTGGTCCCAGCCGAGGCAGTGCCCTGGGAAAGGCTGGTGAATGAGCCTCTGTGCTGGGGGGACCCTCTGGGGAGTGCTGAATCACCTGGCAAAAAGCATCCAGCCCGCTCCAGTGCCAGGGTAAGGGTCTTGCTCCTTGTACCGGGAGAAGAGCTCACATACACAGCTCTGTTCACAGAGCTCCTCACCCCAGCACCCACCATGAGGAATAGGGAAGAGGAGATTCACCCTCCACAACTGCATCCAGGAAAAATGCAGCAAATGCAGAGCAAGACCCTGATATAACTTGCTCTTTTTTCTCCTCTCACAGGATTCCTCTCCCACTCCATCATGCCCACCCCCCAACCTCCACAGCCACTGCTCCTGGCAAAGCAGGGCTCAGAGTAGAGGCAGACTTGAGGCACTGGGCAGAAGAGAGGCCAGGCCAGCTATGGGGTGAACATTCCTGCTCAAGGGTATGTGAATACATGATTTAATTACTCCTCCGTGTGATCCTGCAGCTTACAACTCACCCTCTCAAAATGCAGGGCTCGTGGCAATGCACTGCAGGGACGGTGGGGCACAGGAACCGGGACCACCACGGATCCATCCCCCTCTCAGCCCTCCAATGCCCCCTGGCACCTGCACGGATCTCCTCCCGGGAGGTTTTGTGTCAGGGCACGGCAGAGGATGGGTGTCAGGGCACGAGCAGTGGGACAGCTCTTGCTCCTCGACCCTGGGAAGGCCAAGCCACACAGGAGCATGGCAGGGATGGACTTTGTGCCCACCCCCGGGGTCGGGAAGCATTGGCAGGACAGACCATTAGCAGCAGGATTCATGCTCCCTGTCCCTGACTGCATCTGTAATGGGATTTGATCGGCTTTAAGGCGGCTTATTCTGCCAATTAGCTTCAGCCAGTAAAATCCCTCTCCCCCCAAGCCCTGGGGGTAACAATCTGCTGACAACATGTTCTTTCCCCATCCAGCCATTAAACTCATCAGGAGGGCTGCGAATTGTAAAAAAAAAAAAAAAAAATTAAAAAAGAGAGAAAAGGAAAAAGAAACTTGAAACCCCCTTGTGCGTGGGCCCTTTCATCGCTGTTTACAGAAAAGCGCTACGAACGGCTGGCCCTGGCAGAGCACCGCCACCTGCCCGCCCCTGCCGCCGCTCGCTCCTCGCCCAGCGCGCTGGGGGCACCGGGCTGGCACCGGGCTGGCACCGGGCTGGCACCGGGCTCCCCGCCGGCACCCAGAGCCGCGACCTGCGGCCAACCTGTAGAGCAGGGCAGGGCAGGAGCCCGCGCTGCCCTCCCGCTGCCAGGCTGCACACCCTGCGAGGGCTTCGGGGGCCCCGGGATGGAGTGCAAGGAAGGGGACGCAAGCTCCTTCCCACCCAGCCCGACTCCACGTGGAAATGCCCCGGGATGGATGGAGCTCCCCGGAGGTGCCGAGCTCCCTCTGGTCCTGCTCCGGGCATCCCCGGAAGGGGCTCGGTCCCCGGCAGGATGAGCCAGCGGGGTGATGGCAGGGTGGAAAACGGGATGTCCTCTCCGTTCCGGCTTGCGGAGAGGGAGCCCGGTGTGCAGAGGACATGCAGGCACTCGGTGCTGCCGCGACGGGACCCGCTGGAAGGAGCAGCTGGGGGCACGGAGGTGCCAAATCCCCGCTGGAGCCAGGGTGGCGAGCGNGTGCAGAGGACATGCAGGCCCTCGGTGCTGCCGCGACGGGACCCGCTGGAAGGAGCAGCTGGGGGCACGGAGGTGCCAAATCCCCGCTGGAGCCAGGGTGGCGAGCGTGCGGAGANCGCGCCGAGAGGCACCCGCGCATCTGCCGGAGCCGCGCTGCCGGGGAGCGAGCATCGTCAGCTGGTGCGAGGAGCTCTCGCTCCCCCTCTGCGTAACAAGGCGTTTGATTTCTCTTAATACTCGCCTTTTTTTTTTTTTTTTCTTTCCCATGCACAACAGTTGGGGTGTTTGTCTAAAAAAAGAAAGAGTGGGTAATTATTGCTAAATTACGCAAGGCGTCAGGCCCCGCTGGGCTGAGCTGCCAGCGAGGTCCTGCCCGGAGAGGGTCCTTTCCCACCTGTTGGGGCTGCTGCCCACAAAAACAGCCAGGAGGGTGCGTGGGGTGGAGCTGTGGGACAGCTGGGGATCGCGGGTGGGCCGTGGGCTCCCAGCCCGTCGCTCTTTGCCTTCCGGGCTTGCCAAGCTGCACTCGGGCATTTCTTTACTGACATCCGAGTGGCAAACAGGAGTAGCAAATTCCTTCCTGGGGAGCTTTGGGTGAGAGCTGCTCAGAACAAAGTTTGTCAGACCTACACGAGGTACCAAGGATCATCCCTTATTGTTTAGCTACAGGCTGAGGTGCAGGAGCTGGTCCCCAGAGAGGCCTGGCCCTGCATCTCCCGGAGCTCTGGTAATTCTGATGGCAAATCCAGCTCCTCTGCACCGGAGCGGGACCATCCCTTTTACTGAGAGCTGACTCTCTCCTCTCACTCCTGGGCCTGTCACACGAGCGGGGGGAAAATCACTCCCCTGCTCTCCATCTGCAGCGTTCTGGTGCTGCTGCCTCGTTTGTTCAGGGCGGGGAGATTCCCGTTCCCCAGGCACACCCAGTGCCTCGCAGCCAGGACCAGTCTGGGTGGCGATGAGGATGCCACAGGAGCACAAGCAGCAGTGACAGCGGCACACCTGGGTGGTTTTTCGAGGCTCTCTCCCTTGCTGATTGCTGCAATGATCACCTTAAGCCCTCGAGCGTGAGATCAGAGCGGCCCCAAAGCCACAAGAGGCAGCTGCAGCCATCAGGGCTCCGAGATGGCATTTCCCTGGAATGAAGCAGCTACAGATGATGTTGCCTTTACTTCATGCAAAGAAGCCAGCTCTGGATGGCAGAGTTTACAGGAAACACATGTCAAAAGAGTAAATAATGAATATCAAAGCAGTAGTGAAGGTGGAAAGAGGTCTTTAAGCTTCAAAGCAAGCCACTGGATTTGTTCCAGCAGTTCTTCAGGGATCCAGATGAAGTTGAAGTTGGGAAAGGTGCAAGAATAGCTGCAGGGAAGATGTAGCTGTCAAGGATTCTGGTCATGAGCAGACCACAGAAAATCCAGGGGTTCATATACGTGCTCTCAGCTCCCCCTCAAGACGCAGGATGTGAAGTGGTATGTGGGGAAATTCACAGGACTGATTTGTTTTGACTACCCCGTTCTGCTGCTTGAGAACTGAGAGATCTGGGGAGGGCTGTGCTCGGAGCAGTGGAGATGGGCTGGGAAATGTTAGGCAATCACAGCATCCCCTCATGGTGCTGTTTTGGGGATACCTTCCAGGCAGTTTTTGTGCACCAGGAGCTTCCAAGCAATTCTCCTCTCTGGTCTTCTTCATTTCCAGGGGTTTCATTTTGTAACTGGTGCTGACTCCTTCCTTGGAACCAAGGACAAGAATGAAGCCTGTTGATGGTGTTGGAGAACAAGGGCACTGCTTTTCAAGCAAACACCTTGTTTATCAGCAGCACAGGCCCAGCTGGGGAGAAATCCATTTCAAATTCACCGTGATTGGTTCTGACCAGGAAAACCTCAGTCCAAATGCTGAGAAGAACAAAATGTCCTGCTCTTATGTTTTGGGAGGGAGCAGGCCCTATTTTCCACTTTGAAGAGACATTTGTTTTGAGGTCTACTGTCATGGGATTCGAAACTTAAACAGGAGATGCAATGTTTTATTCAAGATGTTTTTTATCCCTTCTGGTATTTCAGTTTAACTGGCAAACTAATAAAACCTATTATTTACAGAGTCCTCATGAGCCCAGAGCCTGGGGGGCCAAGCTGCCACAGCAAATGAGGGTTTGGTTGTGCAGCCCTCACTGCAGGATTTAGCTCTGGGAGACAAGGAGCCAATTCCAGCCCTGGCCCAAGGATCCCAGCCCTTGCAAGGATGGCAGTGCTCTCGGAGGGACGAGCCTGGGCACATCTGCAGCCCTTTCCAAACCCCTCGGTGCTCTCTCAGAGCCCCTTTTCGGGGTGTGTGCTGCCTGCTTCTGCACTGGGGGTGTGTTTGGGGCCCAGGCTGGAGCAGCAGGGGAAGGCAGGAGGCAAAGCTCTGCCACCTCTTGCCCGTGCAGAGTGCTGGTCACTGCTTGCCTCAGGAGATTGCTCTTCTTCCAGGCTACATCAGAGGGAAAACTGATATGAGTGGGAAAAAGTATTCTCCCAAGGTGTTCAGGAGCTGGTTTCTGAGAAAGCTCAGGCTCTTGGCACTTGCACGATCTCCCCCAGACAGATCTGTCTCTTGCAAGGGTGGAGAAGCACCTGCAGCAGGACTGGAGGACCCCAGGCAGAGACAGGTCCCACAGGGCTCTGCAGGAGCAGGTCAGGTCTGAGAGCACTGCTGGCAGAGCTGGGCACTCCAGGACAAGGAGCTGCCAGGGCGTTGGCAGGCAGCAGTGCCAGGGCCATGCAGCAGACTGCTCTGAAGGGCTGCATGGAGGTGAACTCACCTTCCCCTCCTCCCTCGCTCTCCACGTCATCTGGCTGAGGACAGAGCACAGCTAGAGCCACTGTCCTTGATGTCCTCTGTCCTCCTGGCAGTGAACTGGTCCTTGAGCTGTCACCGAGCCAGAGCATCCCCTGGGGGCAGCTCAGGGTCAGGCCAAGCCCTCTGGCCATGGCCAGGGCCGTGTGCTCTGGCACAGGGCAGGGCTGGTCACTCTCCTGCAGCAGCACCCCTGAGGATGAGCACTCTGACAGACCTGGATGAGCCTGGGGAAGGACAGCTGAGGATCCCTCTGCAAAACTTGGAGGATGAAAACCCTGCATAAGGCTTGACTCTGCTCTCTGACTTGGGGCATGTCCTGTGCAGTAGAAACATTTGTTTACTCTACCAGGGCATTTGTTCAACATAACCCTGGTTTTGTCTTTTTCAGGCTCGCCAGGCACAGCAGCAGATGTTGTATCTGGGCTCACATGACATCAATAACAGCTTCAGCTGGGCTCTGCCTCCCCACCTTTATGGACAGCAATGATAGATGAAGCAGACAGGGCACAGTTCGGTTTTTAGGTGCTGGAGTGAACTTGCAGTGCTGACAGATTAAAAAAATGTGTTTGGAGCCTGAACAAATGTGACGTGAATATTTTCCAAGGAGAGTGAAGGGTGTGGGAGGACAGCCCAGGCCGTAGCAGGAGCTGGTGCAAGCTATCCCGGGGGTGATGAGAGCGTTGACGGGAGCGAGAACTTTGCCTTCATCCTCTGCTGCTGTGTCAGGCCTGAAGGAGTCTCTACTTTCCTTCCATTGCAGGCAGTCCCCCTTCAAAATTAGTTCCTTAGTGGAAAGAGATCACCAAATGCTAGGTGATCTGATCCTGTGTGTCAGAAGAGCTCTTGCTGTCACCCTGGGGATGGGAAAGGTGCCATTTCCTGTGCTTTTATGGATCTGCTTTTCTGAAACCCTCCCCAGCCCAGGGGATGTTAGAGTTCTCCTAGGGATGGAAATGCAAAAAGAGAAAATGTACATGGGAAAGGTTGGGAAGGGGAAGAGAACTGGCAGCATTTGACAGAAAATAGGGGGAAATCTCAGCAAACTGAGCACCAGGTATTTCAATACTTTTTTCAAGTGGAATTTGCATCTGTACATCTGATGTGATACGTCCAGCACAGGACCATGAGCTGGTAGTTCAGACCCCAGAATAACTCCCATCCTTATTTTAAATACTGTGCAACTGCTGACACAAACTTTGGGGACATGCAGCTGCAGGAACAGGAACAGCTGCTTCTCTTCACTGTAGAAATGTGGCTGCTTCTGGATGGAGAGCCCCTACTCCTTGTGACCCCATGCCACAATGGTTCAGGGAAGGGGAAAAGCAGCCAGGAATGTCATGGATCCAACAAAAACTGTCATTGGGATGCAAACTGTTCTTGGCACAGTGAGTCCAGGGTTGCTCAACAGCTGGGAAAAACTTGGGGCTCTCCAGAGGACAGGCTGGGATTCAGAGCAGAGCCAACACGTGGAAGGTGGTGCTGACCATCAAAACCCCGTGGCCAGCAGTGATTCTGCCCGGCCCTTCCCCTGCTGCAGCCCTGAGGGCACAGCTGAGGCCGCATCAACACCTGCTGACCCGAAGGATTTAAGAAAAGGAGAGAGGGAGGCACAGTTGCCTTTTGCTGTTAATACCTGTAGGCATTTCTGCCCAGGGGCGCGGGGATTTCAATGCCTTCTCTCTCCACTGGCTCAGGAATGTTTATACACCAGTAAATAATGGGAGCTGCTCATCTGTGTCCGAGTGTGGATGTTCAATTACAAGCCTCTCCCGCAGCTGATCCGAGCCCCGCGCTGCGCTCTCCTCTGCCCGGCTCTGCCGTTTGCTGGCAGTTTGACATTTTGTCAGCCTGAGGATAATGCAGGACTGTTGACAAGCAGAGAAACCAGGGAAAGGAGCTTTCCTCCCTGAGCTGAGGCAGAGCACAGTCCCTCCTGTGGCAGGTGCTGCCTGATCTGGGGTCCCAGGAGCTGTTCTGAGCTGTCTGTGATGGGACTGACTCTGAAGCTCTGTGACGGTTGCCTGCAGCAAGCCCATTTTTTCATGCCTCTTTCCTTCTTGGGAGTTCTTAGACATTTTCCAGGCCTCTTTAATTTCTCCTGCATGAAGCTCCAGTGTCTCCTGTGCAAAAGAGGGAGACACCCTTCTCTCTCAAATGCCAGAACTCGAGGGACACATTTTGGAGTGGCAGTTTTTTGTTGTTTTTAGGGAGGCAGTGCTTGGGACCGTGGCACTGTGGCCCAGAGTGCCACCCCAAGAGGGCTTCATCAGCAAGAGCTCAGCAGGGAGGTGACCAGCTGAGAACAGGCTTGGCAGACCCAGAGGCACTTTGCCCACCCAGCATGTGGGCTCACAGCACAGCTGGCTCAAGGCAGGGGCAGTGGCTGCTCCTTCCCTGGAGCAGCTTGGCAGATCCTCTTGCACCCCTGCCCCAAAGCATCATTCATGCAGGGAGGAGGGAGCAAAAGAGGTGCTGCTGTTACCACAGCAGTTGTTCCCCCAGATGGGGGAATCAACGGGACTGCCTCTCCTTCCGTGCCCTCTTGGCCCAGGTGGGACACAGCAGCACAGCTCAACCCACAGCAGCCCTGAGAGCCCCCCATGGTCCTGCCATCAGGGTGTTGTCCCACTCCCACCCTGTGTGTGTGGCAGAGCAGAGCTGCCCCCAGCCCAGAGCCCACCCAGCTGCTCTCTGTCCATTGCTGGCACTGCCATTTCCCCCAACACTGCATCCCTGGTGCTCCTCAGTCCATGCTCACAGGAGTTCATGGGGAAATGCCAGCACTGCTCTGGTCCTCAGCTCTAGGATCTGCCCTGAAACACTGACCTAAATCAGCCCTGTGCTGCACGGGGCTGTGCTGTGTGGCTGCTGGGCACAGCCAGCCTCACCCAGGTACCTGCTCCGCGATTTTCCTTTCCAACCGAAGGTGTGCGAACCCAGATCCCACCCAGCAACAGTCAGTGCTGCCGTGTCCAGAACCCACTTTCCCTCTCCCCTCTGGTTCCCAGCTCCATCCCGGCCCCTCTGCCGGCAGCAATCAGTGGCAGCTGAAGCGCAGAGAAGCCGACACCGCGCGCTGCCCTGCAGCTCCCGCGCTCCCAGGGCCACCGGAGCAGAAACGCCTGCACGCGGAGCCTCTCCAGGAGAGGGATGCTGGCACCAGGATCTGGCAATTGCCAGCACGTCAGGGAAGGAGAGATCGTCTCCTAATACTCTCTAAGCTCCAATCTTAATCTTGTTCATTGCTGTTAAGTCTCAGAGAAATCGGGCCGATGCGTTGAAAGGAGGCAAAATAAAAAGATTCAAGAGGAGGCTGAAGGCTCTTCAGAAAACTGAAGAGAAATAATCTTCAAAGGTTCCCACGAGCCTGTGCTCCCCAGCCTGGAAAAGCAGAACAGATAAACACTGAGCCTTACTGGAGTTGTTTTTCAGTCTGGTATTTTCTAGGAGGAGACAGAAGTGTTAAGGCTGGAATATCAGAGTGCAGTTATGGGATCTCAGCACACAGGGTTTGGCTCCTTCCCTGGGGTCTCTTTGGCCTGGCAGGCTCAGGTTCCCAAGGCAGAGCCTGGTTCCCATTTCCCCAGGGGGGTGAGGGTCAGACAGAGCACAGGAAGGGCTCCAGGTGGGTCTGCAGCCCCTTTCCACTGCCCCACCTGCAAGGGTGATCCAGTCAAGTGGGAACAGCTGCAGAGAAACCACCTGTCCTGGGGGGATGAAAGGAGTTACCTCGGGCTGATGGCCTCTGCCTAGGTCCCACCATCAGGGCAAGGAGCCAGGGCAGAACAGCCCCTTGTTCCTGCCACCCTGCCCGGGGCTGCCTCACCCCTCTGCATCCCGCTGCCTTGCAGCATCCCTGAAGCCCCATGCAGCACCCTCTCACCCCCAAACAAGGGACATCCATGGAGGGGTCTCGCCTCCCCTCATATCCTCCCCTAAGGCCTGGGAGGTTCCTACAGTGGGAGCTGCTTTCAGACTCTGCACTTGTCACTGCGGGCTGAGCTGCTGCTGCTGCTGAATCCCCTCCTCCAAACTCACTTTTAGCCTCCCTGACAGCCCAAGGCAACACGTGCTGCCATTTAAAAAGGCCTTGCTGTGAAAGGTGCTGCCTTTTCACCTTGCAAAAAATGCTTGTGTTTGGAGGAGAACAAGGACCATCCGTGGCTCCAAATGCCCCCAGTGCAGAAAACGGGGCACACAGGCCTCTGTCCCACACACTGCAGAGGGACATGCCCAGCCCCAGGGGTTTGCACTGCAGAGATGGAGATGAGCTGAGCCAGACCCCGTCTGTGCAAGCAGGGTGGGGTCTAAAGAAGGTGCTGCAGGCTGGGGGACAGTCTGTCTGCAGGCTCCTGGCCAGAGCCTGTGTCAGGGAGGCAGAGCGCTGACTCCCCTGGCAGCTCTGCCAGCTCCAGCCTTTGCAGCAAATTTTGCCTTTGTCATTGCCCATGTGCTTGGTGGACAGGGGACTCCTGTCTTCCAGGAGGATGTTAGAAAATGCCTTTCAACTGCAGTAAAATTCACCCTTCTCTCTCCCCCCACCAAA
>VXBC01001831.1:0-14331 GCA_013399945.1 Ploceus nigricollis | reverse complement strand
AAAAAAAAGAGTAAGCCATAATTACACCCACGCAGCTCTCCACACTGCTTCCCCCCCTCTCAGAAAAGCACCCGCATCTACAGAGTGGATATAGTGATTAAAAGTCCCCCAAAATGAATAGATCAAGAAAAATCTTCCATGCCCCTGCAGCAAGGGTGAAGTGCTTTTTAATTAAGGACAAAGACATGCAAATGTCCTGAATCATCACAAGCAAATAGCAAAATAGCACCTGTCAGAATATTAAAAAACAAGCACTCAGCATTCCCTTGTGATCAGCTTGAAGGAGGCCTTGAGTTTAAAAAAAAAAATCCACTGAGAATTGAAAAACGTAATAGACTGGGAATGAGCAAAGAATATGGCTCAAAAAAATCCAAGTGGGGATGACTTGATGGTGGTTTGGGCTGGAGAATGTGTTAGGGTGACTGACAGGAGGGTCTGCTCCATCCCTAGCCCCAGTCCAGCCTGGGAGGCTGGGATGGGTGACACAGGGCACTGCTGACCTGCCCATCATCAGCCAAGCCCCTCTTCTCCCAGGTGCCAAGTCCTTGCCACTACCCAGCAAAATCTGTAATTATGAGCACTCAAATAACCCCAGTCAGCTGGGCAAACACAACGTAATGCATTCTGAAGGGTTTGCTGGAGGAGCAGCCTCAGGGGCTGCTCCTCTGCCATCCCCTCGCCCCTGTCAGACCTGCCCGTGCTGAAGGAGGGGGATTTCAGCCTCTGTGGGTAATGGAGGTGACAGGCCCTGAGCATCCCAGAGCCCTGTGACAGCACCCCGCGTTCTCCTCGTGTGCATTTGTTTGTGTGGCAGCCCAGGAACGTGTGGGAAGAGCCCTGGATGTGCTCAGAATCTTTATTATTAGGATTGATTACAGGGAAAACTGGCTGGAACGGGTGCCTGAGTGCCAGGGCTGCTGGGCAGAGCAGGCAGGTGCTCTCAGGCTGCTCAGGGCAGGAAATTGTTTTCCTAGAATAGGGTCGAACAGGGAGGTTTGAGGAATTCTTTGGCGTTTTGGGTGTTTTTATTGCTATCATTGCTGGCTTTTACCTAACCCCATGTGTGCTCAGGTTAAAAACCCAGCTGGGGGAGGACGTGGTGCTGTGAGGAGCAGCCCACAGCAGCAGCCTCCCCTCTGGCCTCCAGCTGCTCGGCTGCACCCCAAAGCAGTGTCCTTGAGCACCCCTTGGCTCGGTGACACAGCTGAGGCCACCGCTGTGCCCAGGGCTGTCCCAGAGCCAGGAGGGAGGAGGAGTGGGAAAGGCAATGAAAGGAAGGAGTGTTGGGAAGGACAGCGAGAGCCAGCAGCAGCCACAAAGGGCTGTGAAGGGAAGGCAGGGTGAAAGGGAAATGCCTGGAATAATAAGTGCCGGCCGGATGCCTTTGAAGGGGACTCGGATATCTCGGGTCTCCCGCCTGACCTACTTAAAACCAGCGTAATCTGGTGAAGGAGCAACCCCCAGCTCTAAATATAAACTTGTCTCCTCTTGATTTAAATTCCTTCCCTCTGCCACCCCGGGGTGGGGCTGTGGTTGGCAGCTGGAGGCGCGGTGTGAGTTCTGTAGGTCCAGGCATCTTTTCTGGTGAGACAAACCAGAGGGATGGCACTGGCCATGAGTGTTTTTGCAAGTTGTGAACAGCAGCAGAACTGCCCATGGGGATTGGCAGGAGGCACAACCAAAAAAACCTTGCACATCAGGAGTCAGAAGTCAGGGGACCTTCATTAGCTCCTTGTATACACATGATTTGCGAGCAAAGATTTTTCATTTCAAATGAACCACAAATCTGGTGCATAACAGAGCCCTGGGGCATCAAATTAATTGGCAAATATAGGCAGAATTTGGCAATTAGTTTAAATGAGAAGAAAAACAAACAAAACCACAGTCCAAGCAAAACCAGCTGCAATCAAAGCACTTTTTTCCTACCTGTTTTGAAATAAAATCTTTTGCTTAAGAATGCCAAAATGTTTCATTGATCCATGTTCTAAATTAAATGTTTCAAGTTTTTCCACTTCAGCACACCATTGTTCATTTAAAACTTGACTTTCCTTAAATAAAAGAACAGAAAGAGAACCACTGTTTTGGTTTGAACAACATACTGAAATGACAAGATGAATTTTTTTCATTTTTCCTCTTTCACTGGAAAGCCATATTAAGAAAAAAAAAATTGATTCTATATGAACCAAATTTAATCCATTCCTCTCTTTGCTCCAAAGCAATTTTCCTATCTGCAATGTGTATTGCAGGACATACCTGGGGCTTCTGGGGCTCCAGGTCTTCCCATTGCCATGTGGGGAGCAAGGTGGCTTTGGTGGGAATTCCCAGCAGATCAGAGCAAGATTCAATCTCATTTTATCAAGGGCTTTTGTCAAGCCCTCAAGGCTCCCTAAGGACATAAAATTTCCAGTTCACAGACTCTGGGACTGAATTAGCTGTTTATGAACCTTCATATGCTTTATTCAACTTCCTCGCTAAATGGCAAAAATGTATGTGGGATTAGGAAGGAAAAACAATTAAATTAAAAACAAAGTCATTACCGAAAGCCAGCGAGTCTCTCAGTATCCCCATCAGAAGGAGATGAGTTTTCTCTTTGTGGAGATAGGCCCCGTTAATTTTCTTGGCAGGATCTC
This sequence comes from Ploceus nigricollis, assembly GCA_013399945.1. Classification (NCBI taxonomy): domain Eukaryota; kingdom Metazoa; phylum Chordata; class Aves; order Passeriformes; family Ploceidae; genus Ploceus; species Ploceus nigricollis. The sequence goes on along the minus strand of VXBC01001831.1, from coordinate 11,701 downwards.
CCATGTTAAAGCAACAAGGCAAATGTTTATTCTGACTTCTCAACAGCGTTTGTGAACCCTGGAGGGGCTAAAAAATAAAGAGAGAGAGAGAGAGAAATTGTCTTAATCTGAAACGTTAATTTTTGCAAAGCTCAGATTTAGGGTCAAATTCAAACTGACAGAGTCTCCTTGAAGTAGGAGGAGGAGCAGGAGATAATATTGGGTGAAGAGAAGAGAAAGATGAGACAGGCAAAGTGGATTTTTAAATTTTTTTTTTTAAGCTTGCAGGGAGATACTAAGCCCAATAATCAGACAAGAAAGGCAACGAGCAGCTATCAAAGCAGCAGCCGTTTTAAGAGCTGTGCTCATCTGAAAGCCACTCTCAGTTCTTGTGAAAACTGCCGCCTTAACAGCTGTCCCAATTAGAGCCAGCCGGAAATTTCCCAATAAACCCACGGTTTTGTCAGAAAATAATTCGCTGAGTCTGAAATGCTCCGAGCTGGCTGAACTTTTGTTGAATGGGAAAAGCAGGGCTCCAACTGGGTCCGGTGCTCAGCTGCCAGGTTTGTGCTCCGAGCGGCAGCGCTGATGGAAAAGTCAATTTTGCTGAGCAGCTGCAGGCACCAGGAAGCGCCTGGTTGCCATAATTTATGTTTGGGATTTGGTTGGAGTTGGAAGAGGGGGGTTAAAAAAAAATTTGAGCTTGAGCCAGCCAAGTTTGCTCATGCCATGATCCCATAAGAGCCTGGTTGCCATAATTTATGTTTGGGATTTGGTTGGAGTTGGAAGAGGGGAGTTAAAAAAAACCAGAAAATAAAAAGGCAACTGAATTTCGTATGAATTTGAGCTCGAGCCAGCCAGGTTTGCTCATACCATGATCCCATATGCCTGACCTGTTTTAGGATCTTGGTGGCTGGATCTGCAAGGGAAAAAATAAATCAACCCCAGAGTGCTGGAGAGGCCAGTGCTGGAAGTGGCAGCACTGCTGACACCCCTGTGCCAGGGGACAGCTCATGGCCGTGCCCATGGCTGCGTGGCAACGAGGGCACTGGGTCTGCTGGGGTCTCTCCTTCCCTAGCAGAAACATCCTGATGCCACCTTCCTTCTCTTGGCTTTATTTTACTTTTCAATTATGGCAAAAGCAGTAGCTACAGTTACTTGGTTTTTTTTCAGCTATGTCTTTGAAAACTGATGTGTTGCCACTGGATGCATCATCAGGGTTTTTTTTTTTTTTTTTCCAGCTGTTTCACTGCATCAGAAACTTATTAAAGAAGGAAAAAGTCAACAAGCCTTAGTCTAGGAGAGTCTGTGCGACACTTCTCATGGGGAGAATTTAGCTACCCATATTTAAATTGTGTTAAAAAAGAAAAAGTTACCAGGCAGGACAACAACCCAGGCTCCTCTCAACCACCTTCCAAGGGGCTGTGAGGATCCAAGGCAGCTGCCAAGGCCAGAAGAATCCCTGAATCAAACTGGAGCTGTGTTTGTAGGGGGAAAAAAGAAGCTGTTAATGCTCTGTGTGACTCCTGACCAGCAGAGAAAATCCTTTCTGTGAGTGGTGATGATTAATTACTAATGATAATTAACCTACAACAACAGTGGCACTCAGAAACTAGAGCAAAGGCACACATCCCATCATGTGCAGCTCTGAATGAAGACAGAGCCTCTGCCCCAAGGGATTTCTTTTTAAAAATGCCTAGAAATGATGAGTGACATAACTGGAGCTTTTCCTCTTTGGAGCGCTCCCAGGGCGGGTGCAGAGCCCTGTGCAGGTACCACTCTCCCTGCCCATGCTGCTGCCTGTGGCTCGTGGAGGGCTCTGCTGCTTCACCAGGCACCTCCGAGGGCATTCTTGGGGTTTCCTGTGCTCCAAGCCTGCCCAAAACCAGGTGCTCCATCCCCAGTCCCATCTGGAGTCCATCCCATCGCCCTGCAGAAGTAATACTGACACTACCCAGAGTGCTGCCACTTAGCTCAACAGAGAAGCAGGGGCATGGAGCTTGAAATCAGCCCCCTTTGGGTCCCTAAAGTGATGCTAAGGGCCCTCTGAAGCTAGGGGAGAGAAAAAAAAAAAAGCATCTGCCACATTCTTGATTTCATCTTGCAAGCTGTGAGATCCCACCCCTCTCACTGCCTACCCCTGCTGACAGCCGTGCTTCCTACAGAGCAAATGGGCTTGGAGCTCCGTGATCAAAGTCATTTGCATTGACTTCCATGGCCTGGTTTCCCTGCCAGGATTCCTGTCCCTGTAGCTGCTCTGCCCCTCTGAAGCAGGAGCTCTGGGTTGTTGCCCCTTTGGGGTTTTGCTGTGTCCCTGTCTCCTCCCCTGGGGCAGGGAGCCCCTGTTGGTGCTGGGTGCCAGCGTTTACCTGCGGGGTCAGCAGCACCAGCACTCAGAGCTGTGCTTTGTCCCAGTCTCCTGGCAGAGGTGGATGTTTCCCCACACAATTTCCCATCCAGTTCCTCCTCTCTGCTCCCTCCCAGGTGACACTGGCAGCTCACCCATCCCTGGGCTGTGTCCCACCAGACAGGACTCACTCAGCAGCCCCTGCTCCTGCCCCCTTGGAGCGTCTCAGACAAAGAGCTCAGCCCCCAGTGGGTGGCAGCTGGTGTCCCCAGCCCAGTCACTCTCCACAGGGCTGCCTCTGCTCTCTGTCCTGCTCACAAAAGGGCTGGAGCAGCATCTTGCACTCTGGGAGGAAAGAAGGTCTCCATGGCAGCTAGCATGACAGGAAGACTGTGCAAGAAACTTGATTTTTTTTTTCCCTTACAGAAAATGCTTCTATTTTTGACAAAAGGCCTTTTTGAGGTATGAAACCTCTTATGAAACTTCTCCCACATCAGTGCTTTACATAAACTATTTTGCTGTAGTTGTGTTATTCATTGCACACATTTTACACCAGCATGAACCAGTTTTTCTCCAGAGAGTGGAAAGGAGAGCCTGGCTGTGGGGCAGGGCACCCTGGAAGCCACATCCTCTGCAGGTCACCTCATCCAAGCCATGCCCATCACAAACAGCATTGCTGCCCGCTGTGACTCCTCCAAAGAAGGCAGACAGAGGAGAAAAGGGTCTCACAGCATGAACAACTTCAGCCACGTGTTAACGAGAGGAACAGAGTGTTAATGGGCCAGGAACATCCCACAGGTGCACCCCAAGTCACAGCCTCTGCCAAGGCGAGTGGCACTGACAGGGTCCCAAAGAGCCCCTGGCCTCATAAGGATTTACAGGGGGAACAGCCCATTCACTGCACTGGACTCTCAAATAGTTATTTTATTTTCCTCTGAGCCTGAGATGTCAGGGCTGATAGCAGACAGTTTGTTTCACAACAAATATACAGTGATAGGTCAGGGGAACAAGTGAAAATACCACCTTTGAGGGGAATCAGATCATTAAAATGTCACAGTAGTATCTTGGGAAGCCAACTGGAGATTCCAGCTACAGTTTCTTGTTCCCTCTGCTAGGAAAAATAAATAACACCTGCCAAGTGAGACCAGGCCTTGGTTTTATAGAGATTACTATTTTTTGAGTCACCATTGTTTCACACCAGTCTGCCAGCAAGAAAGTAATGATCTCATTTTACATTGACACCAAGTCTGATTTTGGGGAGGTAAAAGCTTTTCTCCAAACTTGGCCTAAAGAATAAACAGAGTGCTCTGGGAACAGTAGCACAGAAGGGAAACCTATGGACCACTCAGCCTCCCAGCACATCTAATAGTCATTAAATTAATGACAGTGACTTGACTCTGTGGGTTTTTCTGTTCTCCCCCTCCACGCTGCTATTTCTTGCCATCCAGGTGCACTAGAGATTTTCAGCCTCTCATCCCATCATGAGAAGCAGCATTTTCCATTGAGAAATATCGAGGTCTAGGGCTGTTTGCAGCTCTGAACTGTCTTGATTGGAGCCTGCGGGGGATTTCTCAGTGCTCAGCTCCCCAGCCGTGTAATGGAAGGAATAATCCTTATCTCCAGCATGTGCCCTTAGCACCAAGGAACTCTGCACTGCTCTCATCAGCCATTGTCCTCCTCAGAAATGTCCTTCCCAAGAAAATAAGGCAGGAGCTCTGCACAGTAACAGCACATTTTAGAAGAGGCCACAGCAGGTAAAGCCAGGTTAGGTTCTTGCTGTGCCCCTTCTCCCATCTTCCCAGAGGAGATGCTGAGGAAAGGGGCAGGTGNTGGGGGTTGCCTGCATTTACAATACCTGGACACTTCCTCCCTTTGCAAACCCTCCATGTTTCAGTCAGCTCTCACGATTTACCCTTGTCCTCTGTTTGCTTTCCAGGCTCTCACTCCCCCCCTCCCTTGGCAGGGCTGGGATTTGCTTCCCACGGCAGCTCAGGGTGGAGAAGTGGAGCCAAAAAAGCCTTTGCTGTCAGGTTCCCTTATCTGGGCAGCCAGTGACAGGACAGCTGATGGCAGCAGCCACCACCACTGCTGGCTTTCTGCAGCTCTGTCCTTCCTCTCCGGAGGACCTGCTGCCTCACCAGCCAAACCTCCCCAAAACCCTTGAAGGAGTGACCCCTCAGCTCTCCCCTGCACTGTGCCTCGCTGCCTAATTGTTCAAATAGTTTTTCAAACCCTTAATTTATCTTCTGCCACCATTCAGCTCTTTGTTCCACGGGAACAAAGCAGGGCAAGGACAACGGGAGAAGCAGGCATCGAGGGGCAGGTGACAGCTTCCCCTGCCCGTGCACACACGGAAAAATCAAAGCTACCTGGGCTTTTGTTTGTCAACACCAGTCTGGTCCAGGCAAGATAATAACCACAAATGCACAGGGCTGGGGTGCACAGGATGAGGAGGGAGCAGCTATTGTGGCTGCCTGAATGGTTTGACTGCTGGCAGAGCAAAGCCTTTTGTCCACTGATTTTTTCTTCCTTGCACATTTACTTTACTGGTCATCTTTTGTGTTTTCCCCACTCTCTCTCTCTCCAACATCAAATTACTGTGTTTGGAGGATATTTCCAGAACCTCAGGCAAGGCCAGGGAAGTGCAATTCCAAGCAAGGGCTTTGCTGATCTGAACCCCCACTAGTAAAGGGGACGTGAGCCCTGCACTGGGGTCTGGCTGTGCTGGTTGAATTCTCCCTGGCAAATTTTCAGCTCTCTGCCTGATACTTTTGATGAGCCATTTTCAGCATGTCAGGCACAAATTAACCATAGGGTTCATCTGCCTCCAAAGTGATCTCTGTGCCACAGAGTGAGGCAGCCAAGCCCCAGCCAGACCTTTGCTGTCTTGGATCGGATGATGGGATGATTTTTTAATCAGCAGAATCGCAGATGGCAAATAAACGAAAAGCTTCCAAAAAACCCCAAATTAATATTTATTTATGCTAAAAATCACTGTCCCTTTTGTTTACAGCATATTCATGCATCAGGAGGGTGGTGATTGTTTTGATTTTCCCTGACCAGCTCTAGCCTTGAGCACAGGAAATAAGCTGGGAAGGTTTGGAGTCATGCCACACGAGCAGGTTCAAGGCAGGGAGACACCTGAGAACCAGAATCTATTCACAACTGGGGCTTTGATTGTCTAATCCTCCCGGTGTTCACATGCAGGGGAGAGAGGGATTGTTTAACTTTGAAACTCCAAAATGGCCTTGGTGTCCATAAAGGTTTTAGAGAGAGCTTGCAACACAGCAGGAGCCAGGGATTAAGCTCTAAATCCATGTTTTGTCCCTGAAAAGCTGTGCTGATCACTAATAAAGTGAACTCTGCTCTCAAGAAATATTTATCTACATCTTCAGAACCCCCTGCACGGGAGTTGGGCATGACTGGCAGGCAGCAGTTGGGAGCAGGACAATGGAAGTCCTTCAGCTTGAGCCTGGGGAGCCCCAGCTGAGTAGAGCAAGGGCAAAGAGAGGGGGGAAAAGCCTCATCAGAACTGTGACAGCATCAGCAGCAGCCCCAGCAGAGCTGGGGAGCTGGGTCAGGGCAGAGGGACAGCACCTCCAGGCACTGCCACTGCCCCCATGAAGCTCCCATCTGCTCCCCAGGTACAGAAACCTCGCTCTGTCCTGTGGCAGTTCCCTTCCAGCAGGCTCCTACAAAACACAGAACTGCCCAGACCCAGCTCTGATCTCCTGTAGCTCTTTCCAGGAGGTGAGGAGGCCCTGGAGTACAACAGGCTGTGCCTGTGCAGCCTGTCAGAGCCAGGGAAGGCTGAGCTCCCAGGGCTGGGGCTGCACTCAGCTCCTGCCTGGGGATTTTGGCCTCTGGGCAGAGCCCTTGGCTCCCTCAGCCCCATGGCTGAGATATTTAATTGGGATACCTCCTGGTCTAGTGGAAGGTGTCCTTGCCCACAGGGATTGGAATTAGATGTTCTTTCAGGTCCCTTCCAACCCAAACCATTCTGTGATTCTTTAAAATAGTGCATAAAATCCAGGTGTGTTATTGTGTGAGGCAGGCACAGGATGGACACAGACCAAGGGTTTAACTTCTCTTCTAATGAAAGCATGCAAGGAGACATCAAATGGAAGGGAAAACCAGAGCCCCCAAACCTAAATAAAGTGGGGGGGGTTTATACCACAATTAAAACAAGAAACTCCTTTCTGTGGTCACAGCTGAGTTCAAGGCCAAATCATAGAACAACCCACCAAGAGTTAAAATAATCAGAGATTTCCAGTCCAAAGGGACCAACAATGATCCTTTAGACCAACTCCATGACCACTTCAAGGCTGACCAAAAGTGAAAATACTTATTAAGGGCATTGTCCAAACAGCTCTCAAACACTGACAGGCTTGGGGCATCCACCAGCTCTCCAGGAAGGCTGGTCCAGTGTTTGACCACTCCCTCTGGAAAGAAATGCTTCCTAATGTCCACTCTGAACCTCCCTTAGAACAGTTTTGAGCCACTTCACCCCATCCCATCACTGGGCACCAGGGAGAAGAGCTCAGCCCCTCCCTGCCTGCTTCCCCTCCTCAGGAGCTGCAGAGAGCACTGAGGGTCCCCTCAGCCTCCCCAGCAGGAGGGGAACGAAATTAAACACCAGGATGTGGCTCCTGCACCACAGATCACTGGGGGCTGGCAGAGAGCTCTGCTGAGGATCTGTCAGATGCATGAGAGTGACACAGAGCCCAAGATCACAGGCAGCATCTGCTGTTTGAGTGCTGTCAGAAATCAGACACTCTCTAGATAAGGCTTTGGGCTCTCCCAGTTTAGTGCCAGCAGACTGGGAGCCCAGCAAACACTGGCACTGGCATTGGGCTAATTTTAGGAATACCTGCCTTTTCTCCTTTGCATAGCAGGACAATATGTTTTCAGCAAATGACTTATTTCCTTTAAATAAATGCAACTTCCAGGCACCCAAAGTGGTGCAAAAATTCGGTTCAAATTCCCTGAATAGCTTCTGCCACCAAAAGAAGCAACAACTGCTCTGAAGGTTTGAGAAAATCACATGGAGAAGGGTTGGAGCCATTCAAACCCCCTCCTTTCCTGCTTCTTCCAAAATGTTTCTATTTCAGGCACTTCCTCTGCACACCAGGGACAGGCTCCTCGTGAGCCCAAGGAGCCCAGCCCCAGTCTGCTGCTCTGCCCCCCAGAGCTCCCTCCCCACCACCACACTCCATCCTCCCGGGGGAATCTCTCTCCTTCACCAGGGTTGGTGCAACTCCCAGGGAGGGCTTTGAACATCTCTGGGGCTGGAGCAGGGTCCTGGAGCAGCCCAGAACAGTTCCAGCCCTGCCCATCCCTGCAGGAGCAGCTGTCCTCTCCCAGATACCCCTGTGCTTGAGCCACGTCCTAAATATTCCCCCCCTGGAGCCTCTGCCTCCTGCAGCAGCTGTGGGGCTCAACAAGCTCTGCCTGGGCTGGGGGTTTCTGCAGGCCCACCTGGGTTTCATAAAGTCACAGAATCAGGATGCTTTGGGCTGGAGGGGACCTTAGAGACCACCTAGTTCCATCAGGACCACCTTCCACCACACCAGGTTGCTCCAAGCCCTGTCCAAATGGACTTTGAACACTCAATTTCCTCTCATTATCCCCCTCCCTCCCTCCCTCCCTCCCCAAACCACCAGTTGCAGCTGAGCTTAAACAGTTTCTTTTGCCACCTGCCTTGAAGAAAATAACATTTTCTATGCAATGGTTTAAGTGCCAGGGATTGTTTGAGCTTTGGAGGGAAGTTCCTCCGGGTGGCCACCCTGTTCCAAGCAAAGGAAGAGACAGAGCACTTCAAGGGAATGTATAAATTATGGAAGGACACTTGAGGGGAGACACTGAAAGGGGAATATATAAATTATGCTGAAGAGTCTTTGGAAAAGGCTGCAACCCAGATCCTGGTAACAGCAATGCACCAGGTTCTCCTTCCACACCATAACTGTGAACCCACAGACCTTGGATGTCCCCTTGGAGAACATTTTGGGGGCTGCAGAACCAAAGGCTCCAACACCAGAGCGCTGGCTGGATCCTGATGCCAAATGCTGAGCATTGCCTTCCGTGGGATGCCTTTGGGTGCAGGCTGACTTTCACTTGGAGAGGAAATCAGCTCTGTACAGCTTTGGCTGATTTTACACAGCCTCTCCAAACTGGGAACTTTTCTTCAGAAGCCCAGGGCCTCCTAGCTGGAAATATCCCCCTACAAGCCCAGCTCACACTAACTTGTACCCAGAGGGGATCATCATTCCTGTCTGATTTCCAGAGAAGCCACAAGCACTCATAATCACAGCTCCAAACAAGCATGTTGATATCCAGCTCTGAATGAATATCTCAGCTTCCAGAGTATTTTGACTAATATAGTACACATTGACCCAGATTTTGGGAACAGAGAGGCTCATTGATTCAGACTAGGTAGAACACAGCACACTTGTGGGGGGTGCATTTGAAACTAATTAGAAATTGCTCCCATCAGAGCTGCTTCTGTCCCTCTTCATTACCTCCCCCAGCAAAAAAGTTGCCTTGCTGGACCAGCCCTGAGAGCCACTGGACTTTGTCTCCTCACAGGGAAAGGATCACTTCTCTCCAGGGCTGGGTTTGGGGAACAAAGCAGCTCTAGCACACTCTGCTTGTGTTTAGCTCCCATTATTTTGTAGAGTGCTTCGTGAAACCTTAATTTTTTCCTAAAAGTATTTTCTGCAACTAAATTCCCCTCCATTTTCTTCAGGCAATAAATGAATTTTGTTTACAAAGTACTTCAACAAGGCTTGAAATTTCATTTATGGAAAATGGGCCTCAGACGTCCAAGGCATTTGAAACCATGCTGAAATATGGCAATTTCAAGCACTTACCTGTCTCCTTCCTGCAAGCCTCCAAATCAAAAGTTGCCATGACAACAAAGCCCACTCTCAGGACAGCAGAATGAATTGGTTTGACATGACGTCATTATTAGCCAGCCAGGACCCGAAAAAATTACGCAAATGAGGTGCCCAGAGAGCAGGACTGTGAAAAGCCCAAACAAGCAGCACAACAATGACTCTCTAAACTCAGCAAGGGAAGGAAAATGTCACCCAGCTCCCCAGCAATAATTCTGTGAAAGCCACCAAAGGTGGTGACCTCCTCTCTGTGTCCCTTGAAGGAGATCTGCCCTGTGACAGCTGGACTTGATTCCCACCCTGAGTTTTCCACCCGGCTGCCTGCTCATCCCAGCAGACAGGCACTGTGTCCCAGTGGGATGCTGACCCCCAGGAAGCTGGTTTGCACTACACTGCCTGCATGGCAACCCAAAAGGGAGAGCGTAGTGCCTACATCTCTGCTCCCTGAAGAAAGTTTCGTAGAGGAGCAGAGAGAAGAAAGAAAAGANGTTCACCAGCATCCTTCCCTACCACAGGAGAGGAGTGGCTGCTGTGGGTGAAATGCAACTTCTGGCCACCCTGAGCTCCCCATGGCCAGCACGCTGTGCCCTGGAGCATCCTCACCCAAGCAGGGAGCTCTGCACATCTCTGCTCCTTACCTGGCATATCTGTGGTGACACACCCCCACCTCAGAGCTTTTTCACCTATAAATCAACCTCTACATCTCTGGGGCAGGGAAAGTTGCTTAGAGATGCTTCCCTTTGTATCATTGTCATCCCTGGAAGTGTCCAAGGCCAGGCTGGATGGAGCTCTGAGGAAGCTGCTCCTGCCCGTGGTGGGGGGTTGGAATGAGATGATCCTTAAGGTCCCTTCCAACCCAGAGCATTCTGTGATTCTGTGATAACCACAGTGAGGTGAGCCCAGCCCTCTCCCCCCATGGGGATGTGAGTGAGGCTCCCCAGTCCCAGCTGATTGAGTGTTCACACTTGACAAGGACTGTATTCTGGCAGCAGCTGCTCTCAGAGGAGGGAGGGGGAGTCACTCAGCAATGAGTGCTTATAGGTGGTTATTCAAGCAAAATAAATCCTCCTTATCAATCCTGTCTCACCACCCCTACTGATTTATGCTGGGTGTAATAAAGCAGTAAGAAGGCAAAGGCTACTTTTACAGGCAAACTGGGGATTGCAGTCAGCCATAGACACTGAAAAATTCACTAGAGCAAAGAGAAACCATAAGAGGAGCCTAAGCAGCTTTCTTTGGATGCTGGGAGATGGGCTGGTGAGTTATGGTCTCCCTTCCAACCCAGCTGGGCTGATGTAAGCCTGGGCTGGGGTCAGACCATAGACTAACTGCTTCTTAGGCAAGTGTACAGCCTGCATATGCTGAGAAAACTGTGTGTTGACTTCAGAGGATTTTCTATATTATACTGATTTCTGTATATTTTTTAAAGTCCAGATCACTGCCTGTCTTTTGTTTTTGTTGTTTTTTGTTTTTTGTTTTTTTTCTGGATAAGCTCAGCAATACTATTTTGTCTGCTATTCTTCACAAAATCTCAAGAAGCACCTTTCTCCTTTCAAGCAAGTTGCCACTCTGCTGGGAGCTGGGAGCCTTTGCCTCCTGATTGCCTCCTGGACAGACTTACCCCAGACCATTTCTCAGCTCTAAGCCTGGAGTTTACAGCACCACCTCCCAAGGAGAGTTTATAGACTGGAAAGCCTGGCTTCCTTCCCCCAGCTGTGCTATCTGTGTAATAAACAAAATACTGCTTTTTCCTCCCAGCCTGTCCTCCCTGACGTCCTTGGACTATCCCTGCTGCAGCCCTGCTTCTCTCAAACCACTGCTGCCACTGCCTCCCCTGCTATTTATGGGGCATCCCAAAGGGCTTTCATAAAGCACCCAATGCTCAGCCAGCTCCTGCCCCTCTCCCCTTTGGAAGAAAATCCCCCAGGGGCTGTTTTGTCAGAGAGATTTTCTCTCTGCCTGCCAGATGTGGTGGTGGCACGGCCCTGTTGGCTCAGGATCCCTGCTGTTCCCAGGCTGGCTGAGTCCCCTGTTCCACCTGAGAGTCCTGTGGCTGTACCAGCCAAATCCCCACTGCAGGACCCCTCTGTAGCCCTGGGGTGAGGGGTAGGGGAGGCCTGAACCCCACCTGGGCTCTTCCCCTGCAGCAGGGCCCACAGAGCACACAGGATAAACACCAGCTTTGCTGGGAATGCTGCAGAGCTGTCCAAGGAGGAGACCTGAGGAACTTCCCACTCCTTTTCCCTGGGGTCAGAGCAGGGCTGGAGCAGCTCCTGCTTCCCCTGAAGCCCTGCCCATGGGGGCACTCCCTGTGGCTGTGGGGTGAAGGGTTTTGCCGTGGTTGGCACCCACCCCCACCACTGCAGGCTCATCAGGTGCCCTGCCCACCCTGCTGTGCCTTGGGGGGACGAGGGGACATCCCCTGCCCGTGAAGGACACGGAGGCTCTGCGGAGGGAGCTGTCACATTGAGCCCTTTTCTGA
>VXBC01001830.1:185881-244892 GCA_013399945.1 Ploceus nigricollis | reverse complement strand
GGAATGGAGAGAGAAATCACCACAGCCAATGTCTTTTAGATTCTGGAAGGAAATTTTGTCATCTAATGAAAAGGCTTACAAAACCCAAGAATGCTTTCTAAAGGGAATTATTCGGAGGAATATTTACTAAGTACAAGATTTTTTTCTAGAGAGACTGAATATATTCACCTTCATTTACCCATTTGCTACAGAAGGAATTATGACATGCTTTTGCAATTCAATATACCCTTTTAAATACTTACATGTGAGATTTAATATATCACTTTCATGGCAGTAGACACAGATGGAGAAGAAATACAGCCTTTTCCTCAAAATATCACAAATCAATAAACTATGAAATATAATTATGTAAACTAAAAATCATGGCAAGTCCCTTTAATTTTTGAATAGATACATGACCAACTTAAAAGGTGACAATATCTCCTCCCTTATAAACCAATTTTCCTGGCTTTAAAGGTAGCAATTCAGACACCTTCTTACTGAAACCTTGCATCCTCAGTTATGTGATAAATTCTCTTGAGGTCATGTTGCGTATTTAGAATGAATATCTTAATTAAATTCCATGGTTTCTCTTCCCAGACCTACACAGTTTGGGACTGATTTGTTTCTTCCAGGAGTGATATTTAGCATTCAGAAGAGCCAGCCCTTTGTAGGTTAGGGATACTATAGGATGTAACTGTGGAGGTAAGCACCAAAGAGGAGAAGGAAAGTCCTTCAGACTTCCTTTCAATGTCTGTGATACCCCTTTTAGTAATAGATTCACTGGTAATTATCCATTCTCCATGGACATGCTGAAGGGAGAAAGCAAATAAATTGATGGAATAAGATAGCTAATTAGCTAATTTTTTTTTTTGTGAAAGGAATTACAGGTGTTTGTTCCCAAGTACATCTCTTTGAGTATTTCCCTAAAGTCCACTGACTAAAAGTAGCCATAAAGATATATTTGCAAGCAGAATTTGTTGACATTTGCAGCATAACACAAATAAATCCACAATGTTAATGTTTTCTTCTTCCCAGACAATTGTAAGCAAAGTCAACTTGCAAGCAAAAATAACCTGCGCTTATTGGCAGAGAACTGTTGTGGAAGATTATTCTCACTATGCTCAGAGAGTATGAAAATGATTAAGAGTGGAAGTTCACATTTGTACAGATATTTGGGAACTCAACCTGTGAGAAAGAGGATAGCATGGAGCAAGATTTTATCTTACATATTTTAAGAACACAACGTTGAACAGCAAGTGTCTAAAATGGCAAAATATTTTTTAAAATATCTTTATAAAAGAATCTTAAAAGATACACTGGAAGCTGGGAAAAAGTAGCATCTGAGTGTTTGTTTATCTGAAGTATTTGTGCTGGTTTCAGACTCAAAAAATTGGATAAAATTCTCATAAGATTTGTAGTTTCTTCTGGGATTTCCAGTTCTTATTTATTCTGGCCCTAATCTTACGCAAAGAAAGGAATAAAAAAAATCCCATGTGGCTGTGCAATTTACAATCTTAACAAAACTGGTGGGAAAATAGCTTTAAAATCAGCATCCTCAGTTTCTGAAATTTCTGCAATGGATCAGCTATGCTTTGGTAATATTATTCCCATAAAGCATTACACTCAAAAGGAAACTACAGCCTATAATTTCAAGATATCTGTGAATTTTAAGTTTCTAGTGTCATTATTTAGCATATGGCACTTAACAACCTACCTACACAGTAAGAAGCTCAGCAAATAGATTCCCTGTCAAAATTTGAGGGCATGAATCTCTGATTTAATATTCCAAACAGATCATGTCCTTGAGGACTTCACATTTTTTTACATTATTGTTCACACATCTGCATATGCATCTGGAAACATTTCTTTCGGTCAGTCGGTAAAATTGAGTGGAATTTGAATCCCAGGAAAAATCCTCATTAAACACAGAGCAACACAAATTTAGCTGGTTATGTGGTCAGGTGATTCATGAAACCCTAACATTGCTGTGTGGGCACATATGCTCTAAGCCATCATCAGTTCAGGGTCCTGCACTGTTTGGCCTCAAATTTATTGAAGACTGGATGTCCATAGGTCTACATGGAGATAGGTCTAGCTCTTCCTCAAAAAAAGAAATACAGAAGCATGAAGTAGATGCCTTCTGCTGGAACTAATTCAGACGGAATATTTTTTCCATTGCCTGTATCTGATGATGTTAAGCAGACACTGTAAAACCGATATTAATTAGTTTTTAAATAAATAGTCAACAGAGTATTGTCCCTTGCTGTATTTCTGTCCCTTGTTGTATTTCCCAAACCAGATACTGCTTCCTTGCTCCCCACCTTCCCCTCCCCCTTTCTGGAGATGGAGTTGAGAACTGGAGGCACAAAAGGTGAAAATCACCAGTGAGAACAATTTCCTGGAAACAGCAATGAGATAAGAAAACAAGCAGCAACAGTATTAACAACAAAGGTGTACAAAGAGAGGGTGATTTACATGCAAAATGCTCACCAGGCCTGGGACAAATGAAAACAGTGGTGGACAGCTTCACTTCAACATCCTTCTCAGAAGAGAGACAGTCCCTTTTCCCCCACCCTGGCAATGACCTAAGGAGGAATATTACGACACAGTGTCCTGGGCATGCTCCCTCCCTCTGCTCTGGGCTGGAACCAGAGCAACTTACTATCATGAACCCAGAAAAGAAGTAATATTCCTTGCTTACCTGTAAAAGAGTAATAGAGCATGCCAGCTATGCCCCTGTAGAAGTAGTGTAAGCTGAGTTATCACTGAAGAATTTCTTACTGCCTGTCAAATAGAAGAAATCAGATATAATCCAGAGTTATCTTCTGAGTAATTTTTTATCTGAATGTTAAAGTGCTGAAATTATTCTAGGTGACTCCATTCACATTCAACCAAAATGATTTGACATTTAGGCATATTTCTGCAACATCTTGCAGGTTAAAAGATAAAACCAGGATAATTTATTTCTGGTTGTCAAGCGCAATAATTCATTGCTGCTATAGCTCACATAGGGAAAAAATCTGTTCCTCAATAATTTAATACTTAGAAGTAATAAAACATCCTTTAGGAAAAAATGAAGTAAATAAAACTGAATAAAACCAGGACATCTGTCATGGACAGATGCAAAAACATGATCATTTGCACTCTAGTGAGACTGGAATTAGACTGGAAATGTATCATGTCAATAATGATGTAATTGTGATGACTTGATCTTTATGAAATGCCTCAGGGTGTGCTAGAGACATTGCCAATGAGTAAGAATAGGTGAATAATACACCTAAGGAGAAGGGAAAGATACAGAAGAGAGGAAGGAGGAAAGGGGAAACAAAAATTGGACTACATGAATGTCAGGGGTTTCTCACATATGAGTTGAGATCTGTTGCTAGATGAGTTGTGCCTGGAGGTAGAAGATACCTTGGGTTGAGACTATATATTTGTTGAGCAAACAAATCCAGCAAGGATAAAAGTGATCCTGGGTTCATCCCTTACACTCAGGTGCTTCAAGCTACATCAGTGCATATTGATGACTCCTCAGAGTCTTTGAAGAGTGTCTTTCAGAAACCTCAATATCCAAGAGACATTTTTCTTCTTGCTTCAAGCCACAAATCAGCTTGTGTTGTGCGTCTGAGCTCTGTGCACCAGGCAAATGCAGGATAAGGACTTCTCAGCAGGCTACCTGCTGATTTGTTTTCTAATAATCAGAGCTTGCATTGCTCACAAAATTAGGAAACAATGAGTGCTGCTGAAATCAGCTCTCTGTCTGAGTGCACACTTTATCCAGAGCTGCTGAATCCCTAATCCTTACATAGAGTCCTTTCCAAACAACCAATCAGATACACTTCAGAAAATATTCTTTACCTTCCCTGTATGTTACAGAAAGCTGAGACAGTGTGTGCTTTGCTATTGAAGAGGACTGCTGCAATTATATAACATAACATGAGACAATTTCCCCCACAAGAAGATTATATTGCCATGGTAACCAAGAAAGGAAGT
The DNA here is from genome assembly GCA_013399945.1 of Ploceus nigricollis. Lineage (NCBI taxonomy): Eukaryota > Metazoa > Chordata > Aves > Passeriformes > Ploceidae > Ploceus > Ploceus nigricollis. Next base: position 240,917 of record VXBC01001830.1, on the reverse strand, counting down.
CAATTTAGCATTGGAGTTCACATTTTCCTCAATTTCTCTATTAGCATTTGCTTGTGGCAGTTCTGTTATTTAGAACCAAAGAACTTTAATCAAAGTTATAAAATTTCTGGAAGCAGTGAGAGTTTGCTTATGGGAAAGTGGTATTTCTCCATACTAATTAGCAGACTTTAATATATTAAAATGGTTTGGCTTGATCTTTAAGGCTCCTCAAGACCAATCCTCCTGCCATGACCAGGTATAACTTCCACAGTGGAAGGCAGCAGAGTGGAGATCTTACCATAGATCAGATTGCTCAACACTGGCCAAACTGATAATGAGCACTGTCAATGATGGGGCATCCACAACTTCTCTGTAGCACCCATTTGAGTGTCTCACCAGCCTCGTTGTAGAAAATTTTTTCCTTTTAGCCAATCTAAACCTACTCTCAGTTTGAAAGCATTGCTCCTTGTCCTGTCTCTGCAGACCTTCATAAAAAGTCTCCCTCCATGTGTCTTATACCCTCTTTACATATTCAAAGGCCACAAAACTGTCTCCCCAGAAACCTCTCTTCTCCAGCAATGAAGATTCTACTTTTCACAAGGATCAGGTAATAAATTAAGATGGAAGACTTCTCAGGAGATCAGATCATCTAAGAGCTCAGAGTGAGAATAACTCTGAAGTCAGATCAACTTGCTTAGGGCCTGTTTGAAGTTTGCAAATTACAAGGAATTGAAACATTTAAAGGAAGATAAGCCTGGGTGGCTCCAACAGCCTGAGAAAGTTGAGGGTACCACAGCTTTCTGTCCCTCAGCCCAAGCAGTGGTGAAGATGAAGTGTTCCCAGCAGGCACACACACACAAAGCACACATACACACTACATATAGATTATGAGCATTGCCAGCAGCCACAGCCTGCTCCCTTCTGTGGCTGGGAGGAGTGAGACTGGATGTTTACATGTGGGCAAACTGGATCCCTCCAGCAGCTCAGACACTCAGCCTGCCCAGTGACCCCACGTTCCAGCACTGGCAGTGTCCCACGGCCACAGCTCCACTCCAGTTGCTGGTACAGACAACCACACCCCCGCTAAAGGATTCAGGACTGCCCTGGTCCCTGGTCCCACAGCCAGCACCCCTCTGGCTCACCCCCAGGCCACTGCCAGCGTTCACCAACTTCTCCAGCTTGATCTTTGCTGCTGCTCTCAATACTGGCACACCCACGTGTGCTGCAGTTGCTGTGCCTGGGTGGAAAGGACTTGGAAAGCCAGGTTTCCTAACAGGAGCTCACAACCTTACAGAGCAACCTTTTCCAGGTTCCAGAACAATCTCATTGTCAACATTTTTTTTTCCATATGTGAAATCAGAATTTCCTTATTCTGGGCATGTCCAAAACAAGGCACAAACTACACTGTGTTTTCTGTTCCACATGCTGACTGTTTGCACACAGTGCTAGGAGAATATCTGTTTTTATCAAAGCTAGTTTCTGGCCATTTATTTATTTATTTATTTGTTTAATTATTTTTGCTTTGCTACTTACTTGATGTCCTGTTGAATCATTGAATCATAAACAGAATACCTGTCTGTACAGCAGCACAGCAGTGATGAATAAATACAAGAGAAGGAGCAGATTGATTGTTTGCTAGACTCTCCCTAGAAACTGAGAAATCTATTAATTGATGCTGACCACAGCAGATGGAGGAAACGTCCTACATGATGTCAGTGCAATGAAATATTACAGTTTTATGATTACAGCCAAGGCACTGCTTTTGCAACCATTAGTGGAGTACAGGGAATCTTAAAAGACTGTGCTGTCACTGCTGTCCATGCTCACTGGGAAAATAATGCTTTTACAGCAGAGCAGGTCTCACTGCAGGTAAATCATGGCTTCAACTGTGCACCACTTTCAAAAAACCCCACCAAAACTCAAATGAAGGTATTTCAAAGGAAAACAAACCCAAAGGAGTCTCTGCATGTAGCATCAACTTTCCTTTTTTTCCAAATTCTGAACTCCATTTACTTCCTAACCAATTTTTCCCCCCAACCTGAGAAGTAATTTATGGTTTTCCCATATCTAATTAGCTTAGAATTTGATTGCCTCTATGTGAAAGGACAGAAACAAGCTGTTAATTTCAGACTGAAACCCGCAGTGTTGGGAATATCAATACTTTGACCTAACTTTTCTTAATAAAAGCAAAACTTTAAGGCCTTATCCATGTATTTTGGAAGTGGAAAAAGTTTTACATCCATTATCAGGCAACAGCATATTTGCTGTCTGCTATGATATTATTAAAATGAACTGAGTCTCTAGATGTCAGAAAAGTCTTCCTTAAAGTCAAATTGACTGTCAGTCCTTCAAGGCTATTATTAAAGAAATAAGAAATAAATTAACAATTTTTATACATAAATTTTTTTTGAGTTTTAAAAGCAAAGATCAAAACAGAATCTGGATATTAATAAACAATCTTATTTAATATTAAGAGATATTAAGAGGGATGATAAGAGAAACTGATCCTGCAGGGCCAAGCTCTTGTGTCAGTAGGACATTTAAACTATTAAAATTTAGTGCAAATGCATGACTTTGTACTGCTAGAGAAACATTTAATGCTTTGAAACTGAGAAGGCAGCAAGGAAATTTATGTCAATGCATGTAAGCTTAAAAATATTTGTGTCACTGTTGTTCTACCCCATCATCCTCCCCACAAATGCTTTTGTGAATTTTCATTTTCACTTTTCTGTGTTGATTTGCTCATGGGAAAAAACCAACCAAACAAACAAAAAAACAAAAAAAACCAAAAAAACCCCCCAAAAACAAAAAAACACACTATCATTTTCTTCCCATAATTAGTAGCTCAGGACTTTAATTAACTGATAAAACTTATTTGGCTAAAAGTAATATCATGTGACTAACATGACCAACACAGCTCCACAATGCAGTCTGAGATGGACCATGGGATATCCTGTTTTAAGTAGTAAATTTGCAGACAGGTGCTTTTGTGTGCCACCCAATTCTCACCTCCGTAACCAAGACACATGTTGAGGCTCTAAATGGAAGGCTTAGAGATTAGCAGATAATTTTTTAAATTTAAAGAGTCATTGCTACTATATCTGTGATAGTGGATTGCATGTGTAAAACCAGTCAAGTTGTTTATCAATGCCACAGAAACGAAAGGAGGGATTTTCTGACAAATTTGAGGCACATTTGCAACATTGCTGGGGTGTGGAGGCTTCACCCACGCCTGTTCAGCCCCCAGCTGCAGCACCCATGTCTGTGCACTGCTTTCTGCTGTGCACACGGATCCCTTTGTTCTTTGGAGCAGCATCCTGCAGGGCCTAAGAGGAAAGGATTTTATGGTTTAAAGTCCAGTAATATCTCCAGCTCCTGAATACCTCACATTTGGCATTTACATTGCATTCAGTCCCTTATTTCAAAGCTCATGACTTAGTGGTGAGCTGAAGGAGCTGCTGTTGATGCTGATGCTGGAGAGATTTTTGACTGGGGTTTTGATGCTGCAGAATGTGATTTACATTCAGATAACATCACTAGGAAGTGCTCATATTAGATGATGTGTAACTGCTGAACAGATTTCAGCGTGATGCAGTCACCACAATGCTCTCAGCTGGTTTGAATTCAGGTGTGGGGCACTCCACAGCTGCTTTTAGTGTCTCACCGTGGAACCACTGTCCAAAACCCCTGCCTCTTCCTGTGGGAGTGTAATGCTGGTAAAATAAAGATTTATTTTTTTTAATCAAGAAATAGGATTCAGAGTTAAAAGACAAAGCTTAGCCAAGTTATTTGGTGACCATCTGATTTTGATCAGCTGGTGGAATAGCAGATCAATTGCAGAAGACAGCCTTCTTTTGACTGGCTTCTTCTGATGACCTTCACATTATGTGACAGCATAAAATTAAAGAACCTTCTCATGACTACAAGCCTTAGTGTATCTCCTCTTTAATTCATATTTTTCCAAGGAATATTCTGCATCAGAAGAATTAAAAAAAAAAAAAAGTAATTGGAGCAGAGGGCTGTACTTTGTGAAAGATATGTTATGACTGAATAAATGTCTCTATGCCATTCAAAAGTGAATGTTCTTATGCATCCAGGCAGAATGCTGGCCATCTATGATGTGTAAGCAATTCCTTTGGACAAGTCACAAACAGATATAAAGAAATGCAAGATTCACTGAGAAATGATGAACCCAGAAGTGGCAGGGACACACTGCAAGTCACTGCTTGGAGGGGGGGTCTAATTCACATTTCTACAGGGATTTGTCCATTAGTGTCAGAACATAGAATAGAGCCTTGCTGCAGATTTCCCCCAGACAGTGCTGGAATTTTATTGTAATGAGTTGCAGTGACACACTCCCAAATTGTTAGTGGCTCTGGAGTAACTTAATCCTTCATGCAAAAACACTGCTGTAGAAGATAGACATTAATTGCTGTGTTATGGTCTAAAGAGGTCATGAAAAGTGACCTTAAATACAGATTATCACTGAAATATAAGCAATCCATGATAAAAGCAATCCATGATAAAACTGTCTTGGTCTTTACATGGCACCCACCACATGTATCTAAAATACTTACAAAGCCAGCAAAATGCATAAACATGTACAGTGAAAACCTTGCTTAGATTATCATGTGAGACAAGGAAGACAAAGATGAAACTGCAATGACCATATGGTACTGCTCGTCATGACTGCATTGAATGACCTAATAAATTCTCTCCATCTCTAGGTTATATGAACTCTCACATCTAGAAGTAGATGATATTTCAATGATATTTTTTAACAGCTATGCTAACAGTAATTTGAATTTCCTGTGTTAGAAATAACTCACTTTTTCTATACAATTGAGAGGGGGAAAAGTCCTCGAAGGAAAAACTATTTGTATCAAGGAGTCAGCTGAGCTGGGTGTCTGTCTCTCCCTTGAGAGGTCAACACACACCCCCTTTGTCAAAATATTAACATTTTAATGTTAATAACATTTTAATTAAGGGGCCGCTGTCCCCTTTCCCATTGGATGGGTACTCAGGAACTTACACTCTCCTCTGACCACCTACTCTTCTCTTCCACTTCCCTCTCATCCCCCTTCACCCCCTGGTCACATCTTCAACCCTGCTTCTCTTCTGACTCCCAAAAACACTTAACAGGTGCAATGAATCTGTTAAACAAAACACATCTAAACCATAGATAACAACCAGTAGGGAAGAAAATTAACAATTTACCTTTTTTTTTTTACTCCATAATCTTTTTGGGCTGAAGCAAAATGGTATTTCTTTTCTCACACCTACCTGTGCAGTAGTAACTCTTGCAGTTTTTCTTTCCTCTTTCTCTCCCTTTTCCTCTATTTCCTCCTTTTTCTGTACTTTTGCTATAAAAGTAGATAAGTAGTTAGAAGACAACAAAAGGTGATGGGGTACAAAACCCTTACCACTGTCTGCTTGAATTCTCATCCATAATAAATACATATAATATTTTGTACTCAGCAATTACAGAAAGGGCTGTGATTATTCCATCAGGGACCATTGACAAATTAGCACAAAATGGCATTAATGAAGAAACAATTATATCTGAATGTCTTTTATAGTTTGATTTCTACTATTATTGACCCTTAACAACTCTAATCACTGACAGTGCACAAATATATTTACCTCTCCAGCTCCATTTAGTCTGAAACAAAAGTGAACAACCATCTTATCTTACACTTCAATCATTCTAATTGTTATAATTCATCCTTACTTTGTGGCAATAATGCAGGAAACAATTTGCCAAAATGATCCTAACAGCGGCCAAATTGTTCATGTTTCCATACACACAACAGTTAAGAATGAAGATCTGCAGTCTGTTTCTTCCTGGATCTTGACTGCATATCACTCCAAATACCTTCCCTTTATAAACACAAATTCACATTATTTTTTTAACAAGCTCACAAAGCAAAGCTGAATCTGAACACCTTCCACGGTTCTGCTTTGCAACTAATTATAACTAATTTCAAAGTTCCTAATGTATTTCAATTTATTTGGAAGCAAAGGCATCTAATTTGCATGGTCAAAATAGCTGATTTATAAGCATACCATCACAGAATTTAAGAAACTCTTCCATGTCCTTTGCATATGTGTTTTAAATATTAATTCAGTAGGAAAAACTAGGTCCACAAAAGAAGGTAAAACACCCAGGAAAGGCTGAACTATGATCTGTGTGACTCCACAAATCAAAATGACAAAATATTATGTGCAGATAGGAGAATGGGAGGGAAGACTCACATTAATGGGAAAACCTGAATTTCTGTGTTTGAAAAAATTCCCTGTGAAGCATTAGGGGCAGTATTAGACTGGTGTTCGATGCACCATCTAAGAAATAATTTTTCATATAAAATTGTCACAACCCACCAGTCAGGACGGGTTGTGACAGTTCTCATCAGGCTGAACAAAGCCACCAGAGATGTGTCAGGGAGTTCCTGTGNTTATAACAACTCTTGGGGAGGGGGTTTACATTTTCCATTTCAAGGGAGGCTCCTGCCTTCCTTAGCAGACCCCTGTTTGTTCAAACCAAGACACTGCGCTTTTGTTGTACAGTCACCCTAACTCCAGCAACCAGCTGCTGTTTAGTCTCAAGAGGTGCTGGCCAAGAAGCCCTTAAAATTTTACAATACACTTGCACAAGAGGGGTGGGTAACAACCCTGATTTTTGTACAATTCACTAATGTCTCAGCTCCCACAACAAACTCCTCCAGGCCACCAGCTGCCAAACCACAACACACCAATTCCAAAGGGCTTTGTGGATTGTGTGGATGGTTCTGGAGCTGAGGCTGTGAAAGAACAAAGGAAGTTGTTTGCCCCAGTAGGCTCTTCCCCTTTATTCAAGTAAATTTGCAGGACTCCTCTGTTGGAATCCAAAGTGCAAGGAACTCTCAGAACTTTGGGCCTGTAAGCCAAAGTTTAGAATTAAACACAGGATTTGATCTGAGACCTTGAGAAAGGCTTCCAAACTGAGGTGCTAGAAGTGAGAATGTGGATTTATAGTCTAAAGCAGAGACACATTAAGTTAAGGAAAGTTAGTTTAAGATACAGAAATAAAAGTAGTTACGGAGGTAAACAAGGAGTTTAGTATGCAGTACTGTAGGTTTGTGTGTCATAACACTGACACTGGCTAAGAAAGCTCACACTGTAGCATGGGTCCATAAGACAAAATATTTAAGGATTGGGTCAAAAACATAAATATCCTTATTGGCAGTTTTGTATTGGTCAACAGCTCCTTAAAAGGTCATGTAACTAGGGGTCTTGGGACCTTCTGAACCATGCTGTAACAATGTGAGCCTAATTCACCCTTCCTGCCTAAGTAGAAGATAAGAAAAATAAACTGCATCATTAAAAACAATTCAGAGGTCCTGTCTCAAATTCCCTCCAAAATTCACCACAAGTGCATTATCCCACTCCTGTGTCTCCTTTTTGGACATAAACCTCTGGCGTTGTGAATAGTTTTCTGTGCACAATGTTTGAGATATAAACGTGCCTGCTCCTCCAAAGTCCCAGCTGCATCCTAACAGACACGTTAAGGGTCACATTATCACAAAATAAATAGAAAATTATTAATTTAACCTGTTCTGCTGGGTAGTTTATCAAATATCCAGGGAAACAGATCAACTATCAAGTAGCAAGGCTAGATATCAGGGAATCAGAAACACAAATATTGCCCATAAACTTCAGGAATTTTGGGTGAGCTCCTGAAGGATAAAAGAGTAGAAAACTTTCAGATCAAATAACACTCATGGATCAGGGCTATAAGTTTAGAGACCATTTGGGCATTAAACACCTCTAAAACCCCAGAAAAATGAACTGAATATGTAGCATTTGAGTATTTGATGTATTGGCTTTCTAAGAGTCTGAACATACCATGACTGCTGTAAAGAGTTTTAGAGAAAATGTCATGGTGGGAAAAATGTTTAGAAGAGAGTTACATAAACATTTTACCTGATTTTTTTAGGCAGGAACACATAAATTAGGTAAGGGAAGAAAGTAGCCAGAAAGACAGAATTTTAGTGCTGCTGTGAGCAGAAACCTGTGTCTCAGAAATGTGTTGCAGGATGCACACTGGTTCAGTAACACTGGGTTTGATTAACTGAACCCAACCAAATTACAATTAGGGGAGAAAACTAGTGTTTCACATACAGAATAATAATCTTCTTAAATAAGAATTACTGCTGAAGCAGCTCCACTTCTCAAATAATCTAATTTTAAAAAGAGGGTTAATGGTAGTACAGATTTACTTTTAACAAGTGGACAGTTTGTAGGAAAACTGCTCATTTACTGTAAGAATAGATAAAATAAGTTGAATAGAATTGTTCCTTTGGATTGTTGGGGTTTTTTTTAATTTTAGATGACATTTTTTGTTTTAGAAAGTCAGCCTTTGAGAGTTTCAGGGAATGAGTTGATGAAGGAAACTAAGGAGCTTAAAGTTATATAGGATTTTTAATTTCCAGATATATATTGCTTCTTTAATCTCATATCATGTACAACAGGGAAAACAATACAAGAAAGGACTCTGAAGCTGAGGAGATGAGTAACTCCTCCTGTAATCTTGTTAGGGGTAAACACCATACAGTGATAAAATAAATGGCTGAAGGAAGATGTGCCTTAAAATCAAGAAGAGAAAGAGAACTTGTACATTGCTTCAATCAAGATAAACTAGTCTTTGAAAAAAAGATGTTAAAACAGATGGGAAAAGATTTTGTGGTCATATAAACTAAAACAAATAAGGAAGAAGGGGAGATGATCTGCTACATAGTGGCATTTGACAATGGAGTTACTCTTTAAAAGAGAAGGCTGCAAAATCAATACCATGCTTTAATTTTCAGTAAGGAAGAGGTAATGGGGATGAGACTGTGGTACTGACTCTAATTGGAATAACAAAGGTCTCAGAGCATTCAATTAAGGGAACACAATAACCTCCATCCTCAACTTCTGAAAGAACTGATATGTGAAAACATGTTCTCATAACAAGGATTTTAAATAGGAAGCATTTCAGGGCAGCTCATAAACCATTATCCTGTCCTGTGCTTACTTATTTTTGTAAAAACTCCCTGATAAGCTTATAACATGAATCATCATTGTTTTCCAGAGTAATTATATAAGAGAAATATGTAGGGGTATTAAGGAGAAGGTGCTCATAAAAAAGTGATCTAATTGGAAAGATAGGTTTTCATAGGAACATAGCAGTGGTGTTACAGGTGCTGATCTCTTTTAAAATATTTTCCTTTTTTTTCTTGGTCCTAAAAAAATACAAACATAGGTGATAGTGATCAATACACTATCCCCAAAAATATGATGCTGCTAATAATGTATGCATTCCTCAAAAGTTCAGCAAAAATTGTCCTGCACTAAATAACCATGGAGATTAAAAAAAAAGGTAAAATCAAATTCTTTACACAGACAGGTCTCACAATTGCAAAACAGCAAAACATTCCTTTTTGCTGGTTTCTTTGAATTATTGTATTACTAGACCAAGCCATTTTATCAATGTACAGTTTATAGACTTATGTTACCAATTTGTTTGTTATAAACATTTAATCTCAATTCCCACAAAACACAATGCTTCTCTTTAATCAAGCTATTCAGTCTTGAATTCCTCTGCAATTATGGAAATTCCCCATGTGTCTTGGTTTGCTTCACCATGAATGAATCATTAGTGAAAAGGAGCACTTGATTTCCAACAGTTGCAACCACTGGATTGTTTTCCTTTCTCTAATAGAAAAATACCTCTGGATCATTTACCACTTTATGTCTTTGATTATAAATGCCTACATTTTGTCACCATAAGACCTTAACAAGGGCTATGAAAATTCTGTATGAAATCAACCAGACTCTTAAATCATCATGAAAGTCAAACCAGCCCCGTTGATCTGGAGGGAAAAAAGAAGTCATCCATTGAAAAAGAACCACACAAACCCAAACCAGCACATTGCCTGGTTCAAAGCACATGGGGTTCCAATTTCAGAACACACTGCTCTAGGAGTCCCTGGTGCCTTGTTCTCTTCTGCAGGGTTTCAAATTAGAATTAGTCATTAGAATTGGTAAAACTAAAGGCAATAGGCAAAAAATGAACTGCTTGGTAATAGAAGTTTTACAGTTAGCTTATAGCATTTACACACATCTATATTGACATCCCCCTAGTTTTCAATACTTCCTTTTAGAAATGCCACAAGATATTTAGGTTTTCAAGGAATATTTGAAGGTTTATTTGAAGAAATTTAAGAAGGTTTTTAAGGAATATTTGTGTTAGCCTTCAAAGTGCAGCACTCCCCCACCCCCATTTTGAACATTAAATTTATCATGCATAGACTTTTGCTGCAAGATTTGTTTATTTGTGAAGAATAAACCTACAGGTTTCTTGCTGTCAACATAAGTTGTGGTCAGATCAGTAGATGTCATTCTCATGCAGAGTGTTTGTTGCCAAAATTGTTTTTGAGAACCAAAATATGTCGTCCTTGTAATGCATTTTACCTCTCCCCAGAAAGCCAGATTTCATTCTCTTGAGAAATATGCTAAATAATTTACTTTATTTGTCCTCATATGGAAGAGGTTACCATGTTTATATGAATAAATAGCCACTCATTATTTTTACTCTGGACAGCCCATTTATACAAGTGTGTAACCTACACCACATCCACTGGATCAGAGAACTGTTGTTGATCTCAGCTGGACTAAAAGGAAGCTCACAACCCAATCATTTGTCTTTGCCTAATGCTTAAGCCATTGTGCTTTTGGACAACTCGTTTTGCAGAAATGTTCTTCACCTGTCACTACTGGGATATTAAATAAAAGAGATATAAACCTGTCTACTGATTCAAGAATTGCAGAAGACTGAAACACCATCATAAATTATTTGGCTTTAAAGGGTTTCAATTTTATATGAATCTATAGCTGACCTAGTAAATAAATAAATATCACAAGTCCCCCTTGAAATACCAAGAGAAGAATTTGTAAGAAGGTGCCTTTCCAGAAACATTTATTAGCAAAGCTCATACTATCTTGCCTCAAATACAAATTTTTAGACCCTGTATGGAAATAAATGGATGAAAGTTAAGCATCTGTGATAATCAGACAGATTAAACACTGTAATTACATATTTTAAATCTAGAAGTGATAAGTGTTTTAATTATCTGCCTTTGTCAAGCACAAGTACTTGTTTGAAAGGGGGATAAAAGTTTAGCTTCTCAAGGAAATGATCATAGCATGATCAAAATCAATCAGTCAGTCATGGCTAATGGCTGACAGAGGCCATTTGATTCTTCCCCAAGAGGTGATTTGCAACCACAAACAGAATGAAGAGCTGCTGATGCAACAACATTCTCTCTAGGCAAACACAAATGATACATCATTCCCATTTGAAGCAGCATATTCAAATAAAACTGTCCTACAGTTCACCACATCCATACCAGGGTAGCGAAAAATGTTTTTTCAAAACTTGCTGAAATATTTCATAGGGTATTTTTGAAGTGTCAACACAAGTATTTTACTGAGTTATAAGAGAGCATGGCATGAGCCATGATTTTTTAAGAAATGGAAACATTTCAATCTTTCATCCTACAACTCAGTTCACCAAGTTCTATTTTTATTATGCAGGAAAAGAAGTGCCTCAGCTCACTGAGAGTTCAGATTGCTGTATAGCAGTGTGCATTTCACAGTGTAGCAGAAAGGAGGGCAGTTTTTTTGTTTCCTGAGTTTTAAATACCTGGTAACCTCTGCACCTAACTTCAGCAGAATCTGAGCAAGTGACACTCCCAGTCCTGTATTTTCTAAGGCAATAAATTCCATTACATATTTATTCAGCTGATCCAAAATTACCTATCCATGGTGCCTTTTGAAAGTTATTAGCATTCAGCTAGTTTTGCTAGTCTTCTCTCAGATAATTCTTTTGTTTCAATAATAGCTGCAGTGCTGCAGGACAGGGTTTTATGCACCTTTCAGGATGCTATTCTGTTCTGGAAATAAGAGTTTTCAAGGTGAGAGATTGACTTTTCCTCATGTCTATGAGAGGGACTGAATTTTTTCTGTGATGTGCAGCCTGCTTGGAGTCTGAATTATGATGTAGCAATGTTTAATACACTACTGACAATGGCCACAACTTCAAAAATATTACAAGATCTTCCTGCTACCCTTAGCAGACAAATCCCTTTTGAGAAAAGCAGTGCCCAAACCCATGTTTCTATCACAGTTTTTGTCTACAGGTGAAATTTCTCAAAGTCTGGCTAGGATTAAGCTTATCCTGTGTGGTGCTGTGTTATAGATTTGTGACCAAATCTGTGCTGATAACACTGCCATGTTTTAGTTATTTAGTGTTTGCACAGCATCAAACTCTGTTCCTCACTCTGCCTCCTGGTGAGTGTGTTGGGGGATGTGAGAGAGCTTGGGAGAGCACAGAGCCAGGCATGTGGCCTGAGTTAATTGATATTGTTCATCTGATGCCATGCTCATCAATAAAGAGGAGGTTTAGGGAGGTTTAGCCATCATTTTCTTGGGAGCTGTCAGGGCACTGGTCTGCTCCTGAAAGGTTGTGAGTGACAGCCTTTGCATTATTTGTTTATTAAAATTTCTCTCTTCTTCCACTTCACTTACCAAACAGTTTGTATCTTGATCCAGCAGTTTTGCTGATTTCAAATGGAGCTGCAGAAGTCATTCTGGGCACAAGAACTGTTAAAATTCTGTGTGTGAACACAGAATGATATATTAGTGTTGGTGAAACAAACAGACCAAGTGTGTATGTAAAACTGGAGGAAATTGAAATGCAATGTCAAAACTTGTGACTGGTATTGAGAACTGAAAAAGATGTAGCTCCTTAAAGTTTCCTTCTAACTGTAATATTCCAACTCTCTTCACAGAATTATTCCACACTGGAAGGAGGTGGCCAATCTAATAACCCAATTCACAAGTTAAAAATTTCATTTTATCTGTCAAAAGTCAGGAAATACTGGTTTGCTATTCCATTGTCACATTTGCAGAGACATCCAAGCTATCTGCACTTCTGGCACATAAATCAGCACATTACAAGCTCCTCATCATTGTTTTCCTTCAGATTTTATTATCTACCATAAATACCAGCTGCTAAGTCATTTTATATAGTCTGTTGAGGAACAGGTTCAATACAGAGACAAATTCAATGGAACATTTTCGTGTATCTTTGGAACTCATAACCCAGAGCTGTGATACTGAGTGAACACGATCATCACACTCAAATATTGGCTGTCACTAGAGGGAGAGGCAACTGAGTGGGGAGAGGAGCTAAAGGTGTATTTTCAAAGCTTTGCTGCTCAGAGGTGCTGCCAACCACTGCCTGTCCCTCTAGGAGATGAGCTTTGTGTCAGAAAAGTTTCTGACTCGTGAGTTTCTCCCCGCATGAGTTCATGGAATTCTCTGCTCACTTCTCTGTTCACTCAACACCTTAACATTTCAAATCCTAATGACGGAGAGATAAAATGTCTTTTTGACATCATTTGGCCCTAAAGTTATCCCAAATCTACTGTTACTGTTTTACCTGCTGCAGATAAGGAAAGTAGAGAATGAAGGAGTTTTCTGTAAACAGGGATTGAAGAACTTCATGTTGTTATTTAACACCAGAAAATAAAGTTGCCTTTTTAAGGCTTGATTGCTTTACTGCAGCTATAATTTGATGCAAACTATTAACTACAACATCAATTTCTAGTTTAACCACATGTTACCAATGGACTGCCTAATTATGGGGAGATTAAGTGGCTGGCAAAGTAAATTTTATGGAGAAGAAGCTGCCACTAGTAGATGTTTTATGCTATTTTGTATTTCTACTTGACACAGGAATTCTGAGATTTGAAATAAGATATTAGATATGTCAGTGTTTAGTGGTTTTTTCCTTCCTTTTTTATGCGTGAGTAGAAAGATATTTTGTTGCAAGCATGTGTTATAAAGGAAATGTAAGTGAATAAAACATAAAAATAAATAAAAATCCATGACATGAACTTGGTATATGTCTACTTCATAAATATTGATTTGCACATTTATTTTTTAATCTGTCAGATTAAATCATTAATGAAGTTGAAGCCTCAACATGAACTCTATTAAGGGTGATTTAATTACACAAGTACTTTGTAGAGAAATACTTTTCTTTTTCAGAGATATGTGGAAATGTTGGTTATTCTGGCAGTACACTCTTGGTTTTCTCTGGCAAAGTGGAATGGAATTATGTGCAGTTGTACACCTAAATCTGTTGTTACACCTGAGGGACATTATTTCCTTTAGTTTGGGTAGCATATCTTCAATAATGAACGGTGACTTGGTGTTTTCAGTGCACTGTTCCTTATGATGCATCTGAATTCTTGAAAAAAGGTACTTGTGGAAATTATCTAGTGAATAATTAGGCTGCACTAAGCTGTATTTTGCCCTCATTATTCTGTATTTAGCCTATTGAAAGAACTTCGCCCTAGTTTGTTTCACAGGATCTTTCAAGACATATTTAATTAAAAACTATTAATCTCTATCAGTGACAAGTCTTCTCAACTTTTAATTGAAATGTCATGCCAAGCCAGCTTTGGTTGAGTCAGGTTCAAGACCTGATAATGGAAGTTCTTAGCTGGCATTAAAAATCCTTGTTTCTGGCTTTTTCTGTTACTTTTTCATTCTTCAGCCCACAGCTCTATGTCTTGGTTTGTGCCAGTTAATATTTCTAAATTCCTGCCCTGATTTCCAGCCCGTGCAGAAGGGATGGCTCTGTGGGACCACTCCATCCTCTGTGGTGGCTGCTCTTTCCAGTGTAGGCTGAGCCACAGTCACAACTGGGAAGCAAAATTTGCTGTATCATCAGAAAAGACCTTTAGGATCATCATCAAGTCCAGCACCACCATCACACTCACCAATAAACCATGTCCTCAAGTGTCACAAACACATTTTTTGAGCTCTTTCAGGGATGGTGACTGGAATGTTTGCAGTCACGTGCTGATCATAGCAATATCATATCAGCAAGATGTGGTAGTTTCAAGGTTTAAAGTCTCCATTAAACATCAGATTATCAAAGAAATGGATTTATTTGGACAGATTGCATAGGAGGTTTTAAAGTGGAATTCTGAAAAAATAGAGTTGTTTCAATTAAAAAAAAACAGTCCTCAGTTAAAGCAAAGACAAAACCAAGTAATTTAATCAATTTTCTCATTTTGATTTAAGACACTAATACATAAATAATTGCCTCTTTTTTGTTAAGAAAGAAATTAACATTAAACCTGGGGATGTATTCTTTTATACTGCCTTCAAAAAAGACAATTGTTTTACAGAAACAAGGTAGTTTATCCTCTTGAAAGACTTTATGGAGTCTGTCTGAATAGAGTACATTAAAAAATTAATCTAATTAGCTGAATTAATTCAAAATACACACTTAAAAGTGTTAAACTGAGATTAGGACATAGCTGTGTTATAAACTATACAGATATGAATACCAGATGAACCCTGAAAAACAGGGTTAATGTAAAAAACAATATTAAGAAAGTAATCAGAGGTATAGGAGGGTGAATACCCATTGTTAAAAACATGTTAGCAATAATTAGGTCTAAGAAATTGATTTTCCACATAAGTGTACTGACAGATCAAGTTCCTGTTCCTTTTAATTTTTAGACTTAAGAGAGTATTTGGGGTTTGGTTTGGTTTTATCTGGAGCAGTGCTAAGTAGAGCTGCTCCAAAGGAAAAAAAATTATAACGTAGAAGAAAAGCTGACACTAAAGTCTAGTTAGAAGACTTATTTTTAAGAGGGAATTTCAAGATTTCAGCACCAAGAGTGAATAAAGTGGAGAAGAATTCTCCAGGAGTGGTGCAGGATACTCATGGACACAGAGTGACAGATAATGAGTCTGAGTATTTCTGGCTCTCATCCATCAGGTCCATAAACATAATAGCTAAAGCTTTAAAACATATTGACTACTTGTCAAATGATCCAGCAAAGAACTGGTACTGATGCATACATCTGATTTCTGGATGAATTCAGATTTTACAGTGCTGCTGCCTCTAGTATCTAAGAGCAGGAGTAGTGGAAGTGAGGTGCTGCTCACTCTAGAAGGATATTCTGTGGCTCACTTCTGTGAGGGAATTTTCTTGAGCAAAACATCATCTGTACATGAATTTAAGCTCTGAGATTCCACTTTCTCCCTTCCAAACACGTCAAACTTCACTGGACTTAACAATGAATCAGACTTTGAAACCTGAGATCCTAGATTTTCCCATTATTGCCTTTCAACCTCACTATAACCTCTCTCATTTGAAGTATTGAACAGGATGAGTTCTAACACATCAGGTAGCTAATTTTTTAGTCAGAAGTGGTTGTCTTTTGATTTTTATTCTAGCTGAGGTCCAGAGCTATAATGCTGTCATTTTTAACATTGATTCCAATGGATTTCAGTGCAAATATTTGAGATATAACTCAAGACATAACTGCCTGTCTGCCTCACTCCATGAGGGAAGCAAACTTTTCTATCTCAACAATGCTGTTTTCAGCCTGAGAGGATAAACTGTGAATTTCCAGTTTTCAAAACTCATTTCTAAAATAAATCCTTTGATTTATCTTTCTAATCTGAGAATGTTCATTCAATTCTTGAATGTTTTTGTTGTCTGCAATATAACGGTTCAGAAAAATTTTATAGTCTTTTCTTAATTTTGATTGTGTTTTCACTCATATTTTAAATACAACTTTTTGTGAAGTTATCTAAAATTAATATCATTACCACAGCAATTGAAATTGCAACAAATCCCACACATGCCTGCTGATTCTACTTTGCAATTAAGATATTTCCTGGCTGGTTTTGCTCATCCCTTCTTAGCAGACAAACTAACAAGGCAGGTAAGAAGTGTTTTATAATACTCACATGTACCTGTAAACCAGACCAGTTATTCTACAACTACAGTTAATGTCTCCTGAAGAAATGTAACCCCTGTGTAAAATAATATTTCCTGTAGTACTCTTTACCTTAGGATCTCAGAGTGCTTCTGTGGTGGTCTGACCTTGGCTGGAGGCCAGGTGCCCAACAAAGCTGCTCCATCACTCCTCTCCACAACTGGACCAGATAGAGAAAATATTGCCAAAAAAAAAAAAAAAAGAAAAAAAAAAAGAGAAAAAAAAATGTGACAGCAGCTCTCTGGCCACAGAGAGAAACACAACTTTCCCAGACATCATTCTGGGAAAGTCTGTGAGAAGATCAGAGAAAAGAATGAGAAACAATTCTTATCTTCACTTGCTGCACCTGGTATTGTGAACATGTGGAGTGTGTTATGGAGATTTGTTTACCAAAGGGTGGTTTCTTCATTAGCCAGTGGTGATGGTGTTTTAATTAAAGGACCAATCAAGTCCACCTGTAGCAAACTAGGGTATAAAAAGAATGGGTTTCTTAATAAAATATGATCAGCCTTCTGTAAATGCCTTGAGAGTCTATGTCAATTATTACCTGGTCCTGGCCTGTTGCAATGACAAAGAAAAATGAAAAGGAAAAGAAGAGAAAGAAAAAAAGGTAAGGCTGACTTTACACAATTAGAGGAAGCCATGCACTGGGAGCTCTGGTTTTTAGGGGGCTGGAAGTCCTTAAGGACTTAAACTTCAAAGATACCTCCTCTGGTGGTGGCCACAAGAAATTCAGGATATTTATGGAGTATATTGATCTAACTTCCTGACACCAGTGATCAAGGAGATAATGAATGGAAGTGCTTTGGTGGATCTCATAAGTAAGGGAGAGATGTTTGAGATGTGAAGCTTAGTGATAGTTTTGCCTGGGCTGGCCATGAGATCATGACAGTATATTGAGAGTAGGAAAGTGGGAAAATGTAAAATGACAGCCCTGGATATCAGGATAGCAGCATTTGGCCTGCTGACTGATTTAGAAGATGGAGAAAATAAATACTGTAAATATTTTCCAAGCATAAGGTACAGAAGAAGGTGGTTGGAAGAAGCCAGCATGGATTTATGAGAATTATGTCCAAACAAATTGTTTCCTTTCAGCAATAATTTTGTCTTCTACTAGGGGAGACCGGAATTTAAGAAATAGCTTAACTTGAACATGAACAATCAGTGTCAATAAGACTTCCACAAGTCAGAATTTCCCAAAAAACAGATAAAGAAAATTAAAAAAAGTTTGAAAGATTTTTAAGCTGGAAAGACTAAGTCTGTTATCACTACAAATGTAGAACTTACATTTTAAGTAGAGATTAAATGATACAAGTATTTTTCAATTCTGCCAGTTTCACTGTCCATGCCTTAATATGTAGAGTAGCTTTATCCACTAAATCCTAAATTTACTTTATACATCTTAGTAGACCTTTTAGTTATAAGACATGTCCATTCACATGGCAACAAAAGTACACAAGATGGCAGTAGGCACCTGCAGAGCTACAGAACTATAATAACTTTCAAATTGTAATCAATTCCCAGGAATTTAAATACAATTTCTTAAAAAAAACTCCAAAAAACAACAACAACAAAAACCAACCTCCCCCCCCCCAAAAAAAAACCCAAAAACCCCCCAAAAAAAAAAACAAACAAACAAAAACTCAGATCTTAAAAAGAACAAACCAAAAAGGAAAAAAAAAAAAAAAAGAGTTGGACCCATGCTGGCTTTTACCACAGGGGCATGCAGGGCATTCTAATTTTCCAATATTGTCTGGATTTTTTTTCATTGATGAATTTGAAGATTTATCTGTATCAAGTTGTTATGTTGGCTGCAGACCTCTTCTCCAAAGGCTCAAGTGTATTAGGAAACCAGTTGGTTTTCAGTTTTATCTTGGACACACTAAGGTTTTTAAACTTCTAAAAAAACATACATATGACAGGTTTCTACTGGAATTCTCAACGTGAATCCTTGCACTTCAGAAAAGTTTGAGATAGTCTCTTGCAGTTTCAGAAGCATAAATACCTCTTTGGCCTTTAAAAAAATATTTTTATTGTTATTTAAACAAAATCGTGAAAAAATTGAAAATACCATGTATGCTTTCATTACTGGGGGTAAGCCAGGGTTTTTTGTTTGTTTCTTGAGTCAGTGGTAAAGATACATGTTGGAAATGCTAGCAAGAATGTATTATGAAAATATTAAATTAAGTCATTCTAATACCTGTTTGGCAGATTTTAAGTAGTATTAAATCCAGATATGTGAATATTATTTCTTTCACTGACAAATGCATATTCCAGCAAACATCCCACATGCAGTCTAGTAGTTGTTAAATTGCTGTCACTTGATTAATAAAAATGCTCTTTGTGCTTCTGAATCTTCAGTGATGTCATGATGAATATGTGTTCTGCTGTGTAACACATGATTTTTAAAAAACCCAATAATAATTGGAAGACTTTCTTTTTTAGAAGTAGTTGCTTTAGACAGTAAGAGTAGTGTATAATTTCCCTTTATAGAGGTTGTTAATGCAGCTTAGGACCTGATACTGTGCTGGCTATAATTCTTGCACTCAGTGGAGAGTAGAGAAGAAAGAGGAACTCTGCTTTGTGTTTTAAAGATTTTTACCTCAACATCTCTGCAATTAGAAAGTGTTATTCCCACGGTATCTGGGAGACTGACTTCCTCAGGGGAGCATAAACACTTGGAGAATGATCTGCTTTGTAAATGGCTTTGCTCCATCTAATGTTTAAATTTGGGATTGAACAGTTTCAAATTTAGAATAGACCATTTTGCTATTGAAGCTTATATTTTACACTAAAGACTGGCATATGAAGAGTTGCACATGAGTGTATGCACAAAGAAATTCAATCCATTCTCAAACTGATCAGGCTGTACCCTGTGAACAGGGCACTGCTCATTTGGGAAGCCCAGAATCCTCTGCCCTCCTCTGCCTATCACATGGGAAATTAAAAAGTCATTAATATGCTTTACATTTTGGCCAGCCCTTCAGTGCCAGCAGTTGGATTAGATGATTGTTTTAGTTGCCTTCCAGCTGAACTAGTCTTTTCTATTCCTCCTTGTTACAAACTGGTTTAAACACAGAAGACCAAAGGAAACGAAGCCTCGGTGAATAAAATGGATTGAACCCAGAATGGTTTGAAATATACCCAAAAACCAGTAAAAGAGGCAAAGGGGAAGGGAGGGAGGCAGGAAGGAAGGAAGGAGAGAGACACTCACTGCTGAGAGTCTTTCATGGCCAGAGGTACAAGTGCCAACCAAAAAGGACAGGTTTATTATTTTTAGGTTTATTACTAAACAAACAATTATTATTTCAGACTCATCTTTGAAACTTTGGTGGGTGATAACTAAAAATTCCTGATTTTGAGAGATACTTGCTAATCTCAAGATCAGAATGATACCTCTGTAATCCACGAAATCTGATTAAATGGATCACAGGGAGTTCCACAGGATTAATTTAGTAATTTTTGGAACAAATTTTTTTTTTCAGAAAACATAAAAATATTGTAAACTGAAAAAAAAGATTTAAACACAATAAGAGTTTCATGTTTGATGTTTAGATCTTGATACACTCCATGTGAAATGCTGACCTCAGGTGGGAAGCACAGCCTCAGGGCTGGCCTGGTGGCCAGGGCTCTGACACACTGAGTAACTGGGGTGACTTTTCTGCTCCCCTGGGACCATGGTGTGTGTCTAAACGGGAAGGGAGGGGTTGACCTTGACTGGTGTGAATATGTTATTTCCTGAACTTTGCATCAATTAGAAAGAAGCCTGCCACTAATAATCTCATTTCCTATCCATGCAATATTTTTTAGCCTTCTTATCTTCACTGACCAAAGGATGCACAAATAACATTATTTTAGTTTTAGAATAAGCAAGCAGCTATAGGGAAAGTCACCTTAAAATGCAAAGAAATGTAAATAAACTGAAAGGCACAACGTGCATTGATTTTTCTCCATAATAGGATGGATTGGTCATTTGAAAGGGCACTTTTCTATGAATGCACAAGTAACATTTATTGCATGGCTGCTGAAATAACTAATCTGTCACACCATTTGCTGTCCTCCTGGGAATTGTGGTTGGTTGTGCCAGCTGCAGTCAGAGTTCACAGAAATCCTCAGCAACTGCCTTCTCCCACACTGTGAATCATAGCTACTGCTGTAGATGTATTTTAAAATGTCTTAATTTTAATGAGGTTTTTAATGCTACGTTAATTTTGCAATTTTGTACTCATCAAGATTTCAATGTAAACATTACTAAACTATTTTTTTCTATTAGCAGTGTCAGCAATGCGAATAACTGGGATTTTTTTAACCTTAGTATTTCATTAACTTTCTTTGTTTGTTTGAAATTATACAAATTAAGGTGAACATTGTTACTATGTTAAAGAAAGTGACCATGCATGTGAAATAGGCCATTCTGCTACCACTGACAATGCACATTTATCTAGAAAGTTAGGTTTAGACTGTTCCCATTTCTTACTGCCCTACCAATGGATTTCAGCTGTTTTCCATGAACCAAAGCTAAGGAAAAATAATAAAAATAAACAAACCAAATTAAACAAATAAAATTAATCAGCATTAGAAATAGAGATTTCATTGAAGAATAAAGAAATACAGGGGAGTTATGCAGATACAATAAAAATATTAAAATATTGGGGCAGCCACAGCTTCTCTGGGCACCTTGTGCCGGGGCCTCCCCACCCTCACAGGGAGGAATCTCTTCCCAATATCCCATCCATCCCTGCCCTCTGCCAGTGGGAAGCCATTCTCCCTTGTCTTATTGCTCCATCCCTTGTCCCAAGTCCCTCTCCATGGATCCTGTTGGCTCCTTCAGGCACTGCAAGGTCACACTGAGGTCACCCCAAAGCTTCTCTAGGCTGAACAATCCCAGTTTTCCCAGCCTTTGCTCCCAGCAGAGCTGCTCCATCCCTCTGGATGCCTGGAGCCTCCCCTGGACTCTCTCCAGTAGCTCCAGGTCCTCCCTGCCAGGGCTGGGGCAGTGCTGCAGGTGTGGTCTCACCTGAGCACAGGGGTGGAATAGCTAATTCTAATGGGAAGTCCAAAAAAGAGATGAGAAGAAAAACTGAGCAGGCTAACTGGTAAGTTTAACTGGTAGTCAAGAGATTAAAAATATAACCTGGAAACCGGTAAAGAATGTGCCCTGTGTGAATGAAGTGTGGCATTCACATTCTCTGAACAGAGACATAATTCTCTCTCTGGATTTTTCCTGGAGAGGGACAGAGAGAAGAAGAGAAAACAATTCTTTATCTCTGCTCCTGTGTTTGTCCCCATGTGGAATGTGTCTGGAGATTGTTTACCTGAGGTGATTGCTTGATTGGATTCTGGTGATGGTTGTTTGGATTCATGGACCAGTTGGATCCAGCTGTGTCCAGACTCTCAGCAGAGAGTCACGGGTTTTTCTAGTTAGGATAGTTAGTTAGAAAGTAAGTATGATATAAAAATATGATATATAAAAAAGTAAATAAGTATGTATATTTCTTTGAATAGTATATTAATGTAATATAGTATAGTTTTAATGAAGCAAGTGTTCAGCATTCCAAAGCCTTGGAGTCAGATGCCAATCATCGTTCCCTGAGTTGGGGATCGCCGTTTTACTATAATGAAGGAAGGAAAAAGAAGCCAAAGTAAAAGTTTAAATCTCAGGGTTTGAACCCAATCTCAAGACTGCAGGGAAGTGAAGCTCTGAACATATTACATCAACAGTTGTGCTTTTGATGAAAGCTGCTATTAAGCATGATACAATTTCTAAAGAGTTCTGAACACTTAAATATTTCTTTGAAGTTATTCAGCTTGTGTCTCTTATGCAAGGTGTGGTTTTTAGGCATTTACAATAGCTATTATGAGTTATTGAACTTGTTAATGTACTCATTGTAGACAATTCCATTCTTTTTTCAGGGCCTCTATGAGAGCAATTTTAAGTTCTTATTTTTGCTATGTATTGAATTTTGAATATAGTTCAAATTAATCAGTTAGAAGATTTTATGGAATCTGCTGAATTCTCCATTTTTCAGGGACATATTTTATTATATTAAAATGAAGCTAACCCAAAGATTAAAGCCAGCAGGTTGGAAGTAAAAATCTCTGAATTTGTATTCTGCTCTGTGATAACTTATTTGGTCACACATAAATACTTTTTCTCTTTTTTTGTGTAGAAATTTTTTTTCTTTTTCTCCATTCTATTGCTTTGCTTTGAGATAAATGGGCAGGCAGAACTATAAATAAATATTTTATAAACATCAAAAATTTAAAAACTATATATTGTATGTTGGAATTATACTTTAACAGTAATGGGATACAATAGTGTGCCAGTGAACTGGAGGAAGAGATCACTTTGTACTGCGTATTTTAATCCTACTACTACATTTTTAACTGAAAACAAAATGGGTCATTTACCCTTGTAACTGTAGCTCCTGGTCTTGCTTTGTGTTGTCTCTTTGTCAAATTTTAAACTGATGTTATATTCCTACTTCAAACTGTAAGATATTGAAAGGCTGCCATTTTAATCAAACCTCTCTGCAACTAAATTGAGAGATGTGTGTGTTATAAGATTGCCTCAAATAGCAATAGTGAGCTTAATACCAAACTTGTAAGTAAAACTGAGTTGGGTTTTGCAGGGCCCTGGCTCATCATTTTAAAATTTGTGGGACTACTTTGAGAACACTCTTACAATTAAACACAGGAAAGAAAAATTTTACTCTCTATCTAAAATTTAGAGAAGGAATCAGAACTGAAATGATCGAAAGACTACTAGTTAAGAAAAAAAAATAGAAAAAAAGCCTTAAAAATATCAGGGAGGACAGTTTGTACCTTGCAAAAACAGTGCGTGGGAGGTGATACATTAAAGTTAATATGAGAAATATTAAGGATGACAACAGATGGGGTAGTTGTAGAAATAAAAAACAAAAGTATATTTTTGGCAAAATAACTTTAAAAAGGTAAGAAGACAAGTGACTTTTACAAAGGTTAAAAAATGCTAAACAAAAATTATCCATGATTTATAGAAAGTGTACTGTTGTTACTCCAATGAATCAAGTAATTTGGCTAGAACCAGTATTAATTTATTGTCCTAAACCAAAACCTTCATTAGGCCCAAACAAGCTTTTTGTTTGCCAGAGTAAACAAGGCTACAGATTAAATTGCAGACTTTACCATTACTTCATATTACTCTGGACCATGACACAGAGGTATTTATGGAGCCTGGGTCATTCTTCCAAGGCTGTGGTGCCTGAACTGTCACAGAATATATTTTGCCTTTCAGAATACACCTGAGAACACAGAGTGCAGTTTGGGCTCCAGAGATGTGTATGTCAGAATGAACACTATTTGATGATACACAGAAAGCTGCCAAAGGTTGGTATTGGACTGGAATTTCCCTGGAAACTCCAACAGGCAGACCCAGAAAGACTATCAAGAGCTCCTGTAAAAATTCTGTCTCACGAGAGGACCTTAAAGACAGCAACATTTTCCTCTAAATGTCCCAATCTACGCCAACATCCACCCATCCTTCCCAGCAGAATGCTTTCTCCAAAGTCCAAATCTCTTCATTTCCTCATCTAGTTTAAGAGCTCTGATTCTGGTACTATCCAGTGTGGAGATGGGTATTTTGCCTATTTCTAACAGATATTTTATCTACTTCACATGATCTTTGTAAGGCTCTTCAGGCCTAAGTATTCCAGTCAGCCTTAAAACACATTTCTTCTGGCTGTAATTATTCTTACTGCTCACCTCAGAACTCTCTTCAAAGTATTGCATTGCTGTTCAACCGATTTTTTTATTATCTCAGATAAAGTCCACCAATTCCACATAATTTCAAAAAAGCTGAAGTCAAGATATGCTAATATTTCTTTGCTTCTTGTGAACATCCTTTCTATCCTAGTAAAAAACTTTTAGTAAAACTTTCTTTTAAATATCTATCAGGAATCCTTTAGGTTTAGATGATACAGACTGAGACAGAGAAGGATTAGAAAATCTCCTAAGGTCCTTTCCAGATTGTTTTATCAAGATACCAACAGTCATTGTAACCTTCTCCTCTGATTCATATGATTGCTAACACATATTTTATTCTTTTTGACTCATAAGGAATTTCCTATGTTAAAAGAAAAATGAGGGTTTTTCTCTGAATATCTACAGGAAAAATTCATTGTACCCTTTATTTTCCCTGATAGGCTGCACTCTGGATGGGACAGGTGGGGCAGGAGGGGAGCTCTAAAGGGGAAACAGATTCTCCATGTTTTAATTAAGACCCTCTACCTCTTGTTCCACTGTTTAGAACCAGAATAATGTTTTAAGGTTCTAATTATTTTATCATTATATCTTACAGACTACAACAGAATGTGTTAAACTCTTGTTCTTTTTACTTGGCACCTGACAGCCTTTGCATCTTCCAAGAAGTTTTAGCTTTATTTATTCTTAATTGTATTTTTTAGGTTTTTTTTAGATTTATTATTCTGCTTTGTTAACACTACTGTTAGAAAGACATTAGTTGCCTAGAATGTGAACACAACATAAAGTCTATTCTGCTAACAGTTATAAATAGTAATTTAAATATACTGTTCTTTAAACATCCAAATATTGACATTGATGCAAGCAGATCACTAAATTCTGAAGTCACATGTCTAATACAAGATTGCATTACAAAAATGAACCAATCTCCCAATTAAACAAATAGACATTAGACATCATCTAGCATGGTATGTCTTTGATTGGTTTAGTTTTGCAATTTGACAGATGATACTTTACATGGAAACCTCATTAAAAATTGCCAGTGGTTCTATTTGGAAAGACTAATTTGTACAGATCATTTTGCCTTAATGAGGTTCCATGTGAAGATGAACTAAGATCTATTGAGCTGGTACATTTTAATTAGTACTCTGGAGCTGGTGTTCCTCTTTGTCACTGTCGTAATTTTTGACTTCCAGTGTGGATGTTCAAATGAAAAAGCATCATTGGGGATTTGGAGCCCCATCACCAGTTTTTCCACTACAAAATACATTTAAACCTAATTATGTAATTTCTTTCTCTGTGCTATATTCTAGGATTAAAATGTAAAACATTGCTTATTTCATCTATCCTGATGATAGAATAATGATTAGAATTTCCTTATTCAAAGCATGTATTGTATGCAAAGGCATTTATAAAGCAGGTATAATGTAAATTATATCTTTCTAGTGCTTTGGGTAGTAAGGGAGACTTCAGAAACCTACCACTATCATTATCCCATAAATAACTTTCCAAAACAACAGACCTAAATGTTTATAATTATATTATTTTACTGTCACTAATCAGGAACAAAAGATTTGAAAAGATCCAGATATTATGTGAATTCATTGTGATTTCATTGAAGTTTGTGTTTAAAAGCCTGCAAAAATCTTTTTGATGTCACAACAATTAGGTAAGACCAATTCACCCATTCAGGCCAATTCAGTTGTATATATACACATACATACAAATATATATATATATAAAACTAAATTGTCTTTTTTGGCCTATTCAAAAAGATTTCCTAGAATTTACTTTAGAATGAAAGTAAAGCAACATTAATGCAAATATAAACAGGAAAAAAAGCAAATGATAAATAGGGAGAATCCATGTGGTAAAATGTAATAAGAATTAAATTGTCATCAACATTTATAATTTTCTAATGCAGATGAAGGTTCTTTTTCAGCTATTCTTTAGTAAAAGGACTTCCTGGAAGTCATCAACTTTAGTTAAGCCATTTGCTAGATAATTCCAAATTATTCTCTAGCAGAGGGATACTTCTGTATTGAATCCTGTAACATGTCTCCAGAACTTACCACAAAACTAAGGTCTATTTCTTCTCAAGAGGGATTTCAAAGATGTATTTTCTGGACAGATTTTTATATTTGTTTTTATATTTATGTTTTATATAAGGTTTTATCCTTGAAATGATAGTAAATGAGGCAAAGTGCACAGTTTCAAGATGTTTAGGAAATAAACCTCAACAATCATTTCAGTATTTTGCAAGAGCCTTTGTTTCACTCACAGAAAAATGAAAAACAAGCAAAAGAATTTCTGATTGTTTAATTGCATTATGATCCCTTTCAAAGCATTACAAAACCTAATTTTCAAATAAAGTGTTTTCTCCAATTTTCAATTACAGTTTTCCCAAGCACTGCCATTTAAACAGAACTTCAGGAATGTGGGATTCAGGATGAAAATCCAGTAAGTGAAGGCATTGCAAAGCACTAACAGGAAGAACGGATTAAAACTTTCAGCCTGAAAAAGCAGCTGATGCACATGTTCACCACTTATAAATTTTTTTCATCCTGTTATAAAAACAATAATTTGTATCCTCACTTATACATCCTGATAACTCCTATAGCTAAAATCTCCACATTCACACACACAAATTCACTGCTACTTGCAGTTCTACTTCAGAAACTCACTTTTCACAACTTTCTTTGAGTTGTCACAAAAAGCCATGAGAGCATGGAAGTTTTCATGCAAGGATTTGCCATTTCTGCCTTTTTAAGGTCACTGTTTGCCTTAGGTTCTATACATTTTTTTTTTTTTACCTTTCAAGAGTGACTAATCCTCTTTGCTCCCTGCTGATGTTCCTCAGGCACATTTTTTTTCTCAACATGATAAGGCTTGATTTTGACAATGCTTTTCAATAAAAAACACAACTACGGGTGAAATGCTTAGATCAACATTTTGGGAATTGTTTTAAAACCTTTAAAAAAGTTTAATTTCTTGTCATTTAGTTTACTAATGCTCACTTCAAAATTACCTTGATCATACCTCAGTTACCCAGCGTAACAGATGTGAATGATAGATTGAAAATGTAATTTATATAATATAAAGAATAGAATAAAATAGAATGGAATAGAATAGAATATACATGGTTTATTTATTACCTACAAGATAAATGAATATACTTAGTATATCCACCTGTGGAAAGTCTTGTTGGCAAATTCTTTGAGAAGAAAATATTGAGCAGCAGCCAATGAAATTGCCAAGCCCAATGCAAGAGTATATTTTACAGTGCCCTTGGGATGGCGATGCAGCTCTGTGCAAGGAAATGGAGTTATTATGGGTAATTGTGTTTACAGTGAGTTAAATTTACTGTATCATTGTAGAACAGGCAACAGAATTATAGTACACAGATCTCCTCCCAGTCTCTAAACATATTATGCTGAGCATGGAACAAATAAACAGCAAGAGCCTCTGTAAGAAGGAGATCTGAGCCACCAAGTAAGAAGATCACAGAATCAATCAGGTTGGGAAAGGTCTTTGAAATAATTGAGCCCACCCTGTGACCTAACACCATCTTGTCAACCAGCCCATGGCACTAATGCCGCATCCAGTCTTTTCTTAAACACCTCCAGAGATGGTGACTCCACCAGCTCCCTGGGCAGCCCATTCCAATGCCCAATCACTCTTTCTGTGAAGAACTTCTTCCTAATGTCCAGCCTAAACCTCCCCATGTGCAACTTAAGACTGTGTCCTCTTGTCCTGGCAATGGAAGGGCCCACAGTGGTCATCTGGTGCCACCTCACTGCTCCAGCAGGGCCATCCCAGAGCACATGGCAAAGGATGATGTCCAGACAGCTCTGGAATATCTCCTGTGAGGAAGGCTCCACACCCTCTCTAGTAAATCTGTTCCAGTGCTCAGTCACTGCACAGGAAAAAAGTTCCTCCTCATATTAATGTGGAATTTCCTTGACATCAGTTTCTGCCTCTGGCTACTCACCCTGCTGCTGGGCACACAGGATGTGGCAGCCATGCAAGACAGAACAATGTCTGGGACCCTGTGGAATTCCCACATCCAGCTCTTTCTGGAGAACGGCAAGTCCCCTGAGTGCCAGGAGTGCATGTCTCAAGGTCTGTGGCCCAGAGACTCATGCTGGAGGAAAGGAAACCAGTAAGAACTAAGGATTAGTGTAGAAAATGAGGTCAACAAAGTATGGCAGTAAAGAAACATTACAAGCTGATTCCAGCCTTCTGCATCACTTTTGCCTCACGAAAGAAACCAGGACATTCAGCAAAACCACAGAAAACTGAAGCTGCAAAGGGGGCAGGAAAGATTCCTCTCTCTGAAGTCTGCAGGAGGGGAGGGAAAGATGTTTCTCTAAATGCCTCAGTTAACTGTTTATTTGGGGTGTTTTTCCTCAAATTTTTTTTTGTTTGTTTTTCTCTTATTGTCTACTTTTTCCTCAATTCTCTTTTTCTCACTGCCTGTGCAGCATTTTGCCCTTTCTTAAACATTCCTGCAGTTTTCTATTGGGGCTAAGCTTTATCCAGTGGTTGCTCCGTTGTGCATTTGAAACTGTCTGAAATAAGCTGGAACTGTCTGTGAGCAGCACAGGGCAGCCCCTGATCTCCTCTAACAGAGACACCACTACCAAAACCTGGACACGACGACACTCATGGGATTCAAAAAGCTTATTATTGATACCTCTTCTTGGAATGTCACATCTGCTGCTTGCTGTAGAGAGAAAATCCATAACTTTTCACAAATTGGTGTCATTCTTGTCACTAGCACTAATAAGGCTGCTTTAAACCTTCCAGATTTATGACTCAATGTACCTGAACAGTTTTCTTCTTAGAGTGTCTTAAAGGCCTTGATCCTGAAAATTAAAATGAGTTCATTGCATCAATGTGCCAGTGTAATAAAAATGTAAAGTTCAAATAAGCAGAACATTAATTGTGACAATATCAATAAATTGATGCTTTTTGAATTAACTTTGTCGTTGTAACTGTCTAGCTGGAGAGACAGATAAACCAAGCTGCCAATAGTTACCTTTACTATTTCTGGAGAAAACCACAGGAATTTTCCTCCATGTTTCACATCAGCATTTGAAAATTGGAATTAAATAATAATAACCACTTGAAATCTGAGAATGAAACAATTTAAGGAAAAGATAGTTTTGGTTAATATAATTTTCACTAGAAAAATATAAAGCAATAAATCATTTATAAAGATGTATAGTCTAAAGTAGGTAAAAATAAATGGAAATCAAAAGAGAGAGTGGAGAATGTGCAACTGGTCTTTTTGTTGTCTGTGTCCCACAAGTTCAGCTTTTCAAAGCACTTTGCTTTTATTTTTTTGGAATAGTGAGCCAGTATCATTTTTCTGTCTCACAAGTCAGAGTATGCTCATACTGTAAATACTCATGAAAAAGTCTTTCTCTCTTGAAGAGGTGGTGACACATTCTAAATTTGAAAAAAAGATCAAAATATTACATAAAATTGGACCTCATTATTATCACAAATTATTTTATAGGACAGTTCTAAACGGCACCTGAACTGTACTTCTACATGTTACTGAAATGGAAATGCCTCTAAATCCCCATTTTTCAGCTTTCAAACTTCATCTTCCTTTCCAATATCTTTAAGCTGGAGGAGGATAGATTTAGGTTAGATACTGGGAGGGAATCCTTCCCTATGAGGGTGGGGAGGCCCTGGCACAGGGTGCCCAGAGAAGCTGTGGCTGCCCCTGGATCCCTGGCAGTGTCCCAGGCCAGGCTGGATGGGGCTTGGAGCAACGTGGGCTAGTGGAAGGTGTCCCTGCCCATGGCAGGGGGGGGCATTGGATGGGCTTTAAGGTCCCTCCCAACCCAAACCATTCTGGGGGTCTCTGATTCTCTATTTCTGTGATTCTATGAGCTCACCACAGGGTGATTTCATCACAGTGCCACCTTGCTTCTGAAAATTTGCTTGATAATTCACTTTCAGTCTTATGATTTCTTTACTTCACTTGTACCAGGATATCTGCCTTTTATTTATCCCCTCCTCACTTTAAAATGGCTGTTGTACATTAGGCACTAACATCTCAGGTTCAGCAGTGATGGGGCTTCTGAGGTTATTTCTGCATGTAGGATGCTCCAGCAAGGGACACAAAAAAAGAAAGAAATAAAGGCAGCTTCTCAGCTTCCAGTGGATAATTCAAATGCTATCTACAATGCCATCAGAATGACAGGTTTAGAAACTTAATGTTCTGGGACAAACTGTGAAAGTGAGCAACAATCCAAACTGAATGGCAATAACACTACTGAGAGATCGTCTTCTCTCCTAGCACAGCTCTGCTGGAGGGCTTTTGGAAGATTATTTATTTTATTTTATTTTATTTGTTTAGAATACATCTATTTGCACTTTTATATCTTACACATATCACTTTTTAAATGCTTCTAGTGCTACTTGAAACATATTGGAAATCTGTTTAATGTAGTTCTTACTCACTTCTACACCCAAGCATATACTGCTTTTCACTGACCCTGTTCAACCATAAAACAGTGATGATCTGCCTATAGAGTGCTCCAGTCTGCCAGGATTTCATCAATGAGAGCTCATTTCACAAACAGCCACTGGAAAGGAATGAGAAAAAGACTGAGATTGGCAAAAGGAGTTGCCAGACTATATTTAGGATTGTCTTATAAATATCACCAGTATAGATACAAGATTTTAAAATATCATAACCAAATTAATCAGAAAAACAGCTCTTCAATAAGAATCTAAAATGTATAATTGTTACTGATAACGAATGAAGAAGTTGTCTGCTATTGCAGTTTGGTATGCCAGAAGATTCTGAGTCAGTGTTCAAAACATCTTGACAGCATTTCTACTGTAATATGTAAATATGTCAGACAAACCCTTCTTGAAACACAGCCTAAAGGGAAACAATCCACTCTGCAGCTTCCTACCTAAATGTGCATAATTTGGCCTTGGATATTGATGACCTGGACATGAAGGTTGGGGCAATAATGTAGTGTTTAGTGCACCTAGATACAAAGAGAAACATCGTTAATTTAGGACAGCTCAGTTCTTTTCATGTCAAGAAAATAGATCTCAGTGGTCCAAACTCTGCTGCAGCTCCTGTTCATAAACATCCAGCAATATTTTGGATGGCAAAGAGGTGTGTATGGAGGAGCCCAGAACTGTCAGGGAACTCACATTATAAAAACAAACCTCTGCATGTGCCATCTTCACCTCTGGCTCCTGCACTAGGACTTTCAAGAAGACAATCATTAGGCCTTGCAGTGGGTGTTTAGGAAACTCTCCCTTCCCACTTTCGTCTCCTTTGTCCCAGTGTCTGCGTTTGGCCTTTCTGCACATTGTCCCGACAGTCACAGGTGTCTGCATAGAAAACAGGTTAGGATTGGGTGTTACATGAGTGCCACAGGCTGCTCTAGGACAGAGCAGTTCAGTCTATCAGACAATACAGACACAAAAACCACTCAGGGCAGCTCTCAGTATTTCCTTTACCTTGGGATATCAAACAAATCCTCTGATGGTTGAGCACTGCTGAGAATTGGTCAGTGACAGGAGTTTTAACTTACATGTACTCAGAAAAACAGATAGCACAGGGTGAGCTAAACACTGTCTCAGTGGAGATTTAATACTGTTCATAAACAGCAGCAGGATGCCTCAAAGAGAACATGAGCACTGAAAAAATCTATCATTAAGATCACAATAGTAGCTAATGAATCCAGCAAAATGAATCACTTCTAAAACTTTTGAGAGAAATTAGGTCCCATTATGTTTCCAGATCCATAAATCCAGAGCAGATTTTCTAATTGTGTGCCAGTTGCTCAGTTCAAATAATTTGACATTACTCTCTGACTATAACCCAAACTAAAGCAGATAAGAGTCTAACCTATACCATTCCTCAGATCATACCCTTAAGTAACATCCTTTAGATAGGATGCTAGCCCAATTCCTGATTCTGATTAAAAAAGGTTATTAAAATGCACTGAACAGTGAACTATCCTAATAAATCACAATTATACTGATTATAATGTCAGTATTAAAATAACTGTGAGCCTTTGTTGGAGTCACATTATATTGAACACTCAGAAATGTAAGCCTCACACAACATGAATGATGATAGTATGGCTAATAATGATACCTTGACTATTAATCAGCTAGGTGAATTCAAAAATAGGAAGACTTATGGGAAAGAACTTAATAAATACTGTTGTGTTAGTTTTGCATAGCCTGGTTTTTGGTAGTGGGGGGGCCACCGAGGTGGCTTCTGCAAGAAGCTGCTGGAAGCTTCCACCATGTCCACCAGAGCCAATCCCTGATGGCTCTGAAGGTGGACATGCTGCTGGCCAAAACTGGGCCAATTAGACGTGATGGTAATGCTTCTGGGATAACAGATTTACGAAGAAGATCAAAACAAAGTTGGTTTCCCAGTTTTAATTCCAGCCAGAGTAGGAGTGAGAACGTGATAGGAGAACAACATGGAGACACTGAGTCAGTGGAGAAGGAGGGGCAGGAGGTGCTCCAGGGGCCAGAGCTGAGATTCCTCTGCAGGCTGTGGTGAGACCAGGGTGAAGCAGATGTGCCCCTTCATGGGGATCCACAGGGGATGCAGAGATCCACTCACAGCGCATGGGGATCCACGGGGGATGCACAGATCCACTCACAGCCCATGGGGATCCACGGGGAATGCAGAGATCCACCCAAAGGCCATGGAGATCCACGGGGAATGCAGAGATCCACCCACAGCCCATGGGGAGGTGCCCATGCTGGAGCAGGTGGATCCCTGGAGGAGGCTGTGGTCCAGTGGGATACCCAGTGGAGAGAGGGGGCCCTGCTCCCAGGCTGGAGCAGCGTGGCCTTGGAGGACTGCACCCCGTGGGAAGAGTGACCCATACCACAGCAGTTTGCACTGAGAACTGTTGCCGGTGAGATGGAACAGAACTGTTAGTGGCTTAATTTGTATTCAGATCTATTTTCAAATGTTGCAAGTCTGCCACCTGGTTTTTTTTTTTTTTTTTGGTAGATCAAAACTTGCAAATAGCAAATCGTGCTACACTTAAGAGTGTCTTCTGCCACTGTGGAGTTAAGATGTGAGCAGAGGGGCGTTCAGGAGACCTATGGCACTTGCTGCCTACAAACCCTGTTTTGTGGAGCAGACCTGCTTGTTGTACCTGCTCAGTACTTTCAATTAATCTTTCTGCTGAAATTATTTCACCTGCCTTACTATTTTTGCAAACTTTATAGTGTTATTTTTATGCTGCTGAAATTTCATTCAATCTCTTGATTTCCTTTTGTTGGACTCTTCTGGGAATCTTGTATTTGGGTGGAAACAAGTAACCAAATCTTCACATGGTATTGAAATGAGATTCTTCCCCAAAAGACACCTTCAGCAGAAGGGTTTATTCATTCCATCATGTTCTTGATAGCCATTTTTCTTAATAATCTTTTAGCTACTGTGTTAAGCATCAGTCATGTTGACAAGATTTAATGAGTAAGAGGCCCTATTACAGTAATAAACAACTTCAGAGAAAATGAAAGATGGTCAGCTCATTATAGGTGTATCAAATTAGCAACACTGCTTGGCTAGGACTCTGTAAAATTTACTAGCTTATAAACACCATGAATCATGTTTGAATATTTGGTCTGATGAAGAGCATGTACTGGACCACTTACATTGGCATGCTGGTTGTTGTACGAGTAATACAACATCATTATTTTTGGTAATTGCTGCTCACAGTTTGGAATGCATGGCTAATAATCAGTCTTTAATAAACTATGACAAATTCCTAAACTGTGAGGATGTCTCCATTTCAGCTGCAGTGCCATAGTGACCTGGCATGTTTAAGAGCAGGTATGGAGATGTTACCTCAGCAAACAAGGCATCCAACAGGCTTAAAAGAGATTTTTAATAGAGATAACATGCTCTTTCCAATGCTGCCATGCCCAGACTGGGTGGCAGGTCTGGCTACTTGCATGCAGGAACATGATTCAGTATTTAGAAGTGGGCTTCATTCAGCTCTGACAGATATTCTGTTCTGGGGTAATCCTATATTTTGTATATATTCTTTCACTGTATTTATTATAAGCTTGCATCAACGCAACTGTGATCAGAATCTTCATTAGCCAGTCACAGCTCCATCCTCACTAAATCACTGACAAGACTGGGAAAATTGTTAAATCTCAACTTCTTAAAATTGTTCCTTTTGTGGAAGATTTTAGCAACTATTTTAAGGAACTAAAGGCACTTGAAAAGAGCAAACAAAACTTGTTTGCAGGACTTCTTTATGGAGAATGTATTACATTTCAGACAGTGCAGTTCAGAATAAGTTACATTTCAGACAGTCCAGCAGATACCTTGGCTAATGATTTTATAACATATCCATTACTAGCAATTCACTAGGAACTGAGCTGTAGATAAATGGTTGTTTTTTAACAACTATCAGTCATTAATAGTGTGTGGAGCAATAACCCTGAGGATGAACATGTGGTGACTACAACCCTTAGTACTTCAAGTGAATGAAAGTATAGTTACTGCAATCCTTATATCAGGGTGGAGATTTAAGACCAAGCTATTGCAGGAAAAATAATTTGAGGAGCCTTAACCATGACATAAATATGCTTGGCTTTCAAATCCATATCTGCAATGAGTTATAATTGCTCTTGGTTTTGAAACATCAAAGCTTGCTACAGACTCTTGCTGAGCTGAAGGTGAAAAAGCAGTAGAACATAATTTTTTTCCTAAATGTTTATTGCTTAAAATTCCCCATTGTACTCATATATATCTTACAATATGATGCAGAACAACACAAAGTACATTTTATATGCATGTATATTATTTTGGTCTGATTTTATGTAGGTAGTAATATTAACACCTTTGTAAATATGACACAGGAATTTACAATTATTTAGTAATGTCACAGATTTTTCTCATTTAATCATGCTCAGAGGTGTGTGTTTTTCACAATGTGATTACTGGACAGTCTGTGTCTCCTACCTGAATAATCAATATATGGTAAATACAGCACCTTCTCATTGTGAATTTCCTGGTGTCCTGTCTATACGTTGGCATCTCTTTTTATCAATACGTGGCTGCAGTAATCAAGGTGATTTTATACCCAAGGATGTCAGGATATTTCCCTTCAATTTCCGCAATATGTTCAATTTAAATGTAAAGGTTTATGAACTTCAGAGGAACCACCAAGAAAAAAAGGCAAAGAAAACCCCAAACCAGCAATTCCAAAATAAAATCATTAAACTGTGATTTGAAATAAGAATAGCTCTTATGTTTAATTAATTAAATTTGATTTAATAGTTTTAATTTAATTTAGTCCTTTCACTCTCCCCTCCAAAGGCACTGAGCTGTTGCCTATTTCACATTTCCTTATGCTTTTTCTTACTCATTCTGCAAACTCCTAGTGATGGGATATCAAATTCTTTATTTATGAAAGCATCCTACAAAATGATGCATTTAATCCCATATTTTGGAAGATGTCTCTAATACCCATATTATGTATTAATTTTACCTCCTTTTTTTTAGAGTCTAGTAGAAAATGGCAAAATAATTCCTTTTAATGTTTTAAAGAAAAAGTAAAAATTGCAAGTAAAAATTGCAAGTAAAAATACCTTATCTATTCTCCAAAATAGACATTTATTGCCAAGGTTGTCTATCAAACATTTTTATTGGGTAGTTTTTTATACAGTGGACATGAAAGAGGAAAATTGAATGTGTTTGATATTACTAAATGCACTTGAAAGTATACTTATGTGACTTTGATTTCCATGTTCATACTTCAATGTAAAAAGGTATTGCTATGTATTTCATCTAAGTCCTCTAATAGTAGAATTTGTCCAGAAAAACTATTTTATACATGGACATATCTGTCAGGCTTTCTCAAAATAATGTAGACCTTCCAGGGAAAAAAATTATCTAGATTAGTCTTAGCTGTTGGGAAAAAAACCCTCTGAGAATTAAAGATATGTTATTACAGCATAGCATTTAACATATTCTTAATATAATACAATATTTGAACATTTCTTTTATGAGCATAAACATCAGTAGGGTACTTAATTTTTAAACCCTTATATGCCTCACCCTCTACCTATACATTTATAAATCTATGTATCAGATCAAATATAGATGATGTAGGTGTTAAGTAATTTAACACATGGTCTTAGCAGTAATCATAAACTATCCCCTGAACTGCAGTGTAATTTTGTTCAGTGAGTGGTTAGAAGGCATTCTTAAGGCAAAAATTTACTGAGACAGGAATTTATGTTAATTCCAGCACTGTTTAACATGCTTCAAACTTTGTAATGTACTTTGAGAACACTGGAGTTTAAGCACCGGTGCAGGTTGTTCAGAGCCTGGGATTATCATCATTATTTTATAAAACATTTCAAAGCAGCACCTGAACTGTACTTTTACATGCTACTGAAATACCTCTAAATCCCTGTTTTTCAGATTTCAAGCTTTATCTTCCTTTCCAGTATCTTTAAGGTGAAGGAGATTTAGGTTAGACATCAGGAAGAAATCCTTCCCTGTGGGGACAGGTTCATCACAGCCTTTGCTTCATCCCAGATGGGTTAAACCAGCAATCCCCTGTCATTGTGAACTGGAGGATAATCCTTTATGCATGAAAATATGAAGGAAACAAGACTGTTTCCTATTTTATTTCTTGTGAGGAGCGTTTGTATTACTGGTATTTTTGCTTTGAGTTCTGTAACAGCTTGCTTGCCAATACCAACCTCAGTAGAAAATCCAGTTCCATGGGGAGTTGTCAGTAATTTGACAAAAATATAGGAACACACACGGGAAGGAAATAAGACCTATGCAAATTAGAAAGGAATACAAGGAAATTATTCCTTATGATGGACACGTGGACAAATGGAAACTTTAGCTGATGCAACTCAATTAAGATTTGTTGAAAAAAATGAACAAATGCAAACGACTACTAAAATGAGCCTAGGAAAAAGATTTGCTTAAGATTTTTTGTTGTTATATGAAAATAGAGTGTGTGGTTCTTTGAATTTAAACAACACTTGTCTGCATGTTTCAAATGTAACTGCTAAATTGGATAATCAGATAGAGAGATTAAAAGCTGTTGCTGTATCTGGTAGAGAATGAAGAACAGGATTAGAAAATGGTGGTTAAATAAAACACTGAAAGAACTTGGATATTCTCTGACTAGTTGAGTTTTTGCAAAGTATGATTGTAAGTGTACTAATAACTGCCATTATGGTGCTTTTAGCTGCATAAAAAACATGATTGCTAATGCAAGGTGAGGAATTTATGTGAGGTTAGCAAAGAAGTTAACTTAGGCTTAGGAAGGCTTGAAGGGAAAACAAGCTTCCCAAGCATGAATCTGGCCAAATAAAGAATGCCTGCTTCTTAATGCTACCTTGGAGTTAAAGAGCTTGTATTTTTACTGGCTTCTGGTAACAAGACTATGTTGTCAGATTTTGGTAACAGATAGAAGAGAGTGGCAAAGAAAATTACACATGCCTGCCTGCAACCATTTTGTGCTTTCCCATCACAACCAGCCCTTGGGATTTAATGTGTTTGAAGGACTGATAGCCAGTTTGGATGGTGTGTGTAGAAATAAGGATGAAACTGCAAGGAACAGGAGGATTGTGGCCAACAGGTGGGATTTCTTCTGTGGAGGATACATGGAGGTTCACCCTACAGTCACTTTTCCTACAGTAGAAAAAGGAATAGCATAGTACATATGTTTATATGCCACAGGCTAAACACTCTGAAGAACAACCATATTTTTCTTTCTCTATGAGGAACTATTTAAGTCAGAAGAAGACTAAAAAGTGTTTTAATTTCACCACTCATAACTTGTGTCATCATGTATATCTCTGAGTTTTCTCAGATAATTTAAAGGTCATTTTGGAAAACTGAAAAAGAAAAGATGATTAAAAAAACAGTCTTAAAGTTCAAGAAAATAGAGAACAGTTATCCTGGATGAATCACTGAGCCTGTTATATTCTTGATACACTGCCATTAGTTTCATGTGAATGGAATAAATCTCATTTGCACCTTCTCTTTCCCCTATGGCTATAGTTAATTTATCCTCCCTCCCTAAGCACTGGTCTGAAAAAACATAAAATTATACAGCTGTGCACACCAGAGTTTCATGTAATGGGTGAGAGTTGCTGCTGAGCTTTGCAAATTCCATAGCTTGTTCTAGTTGCATTATTTAGAGCAGGTGAGGAGGGTGATCCATTAGAGGAAGAGAAACCACTCCCCACCACCACCCTGACATCAATCTCTTTTATCACACAGTGGTATTAAAACCATTTGCTCAGTAAAAGGCCATGGCACCAGCTGCATAAATGTGCCTTGTTTTGTACAGTGCTTGAACCATCAACTAACTGGATTTGTGCAAAGCTTTTGGCACTGTTTCACATGACATACTTATCACTAAACTTGAGACATGTGACATTTGACAGCTGGATCTCTCACTGGCTGGATGGTCAAACTCTGAGTGTTATGGTCTAAATATAAAAGTCTGTTTCCCTCTTCCCTACAACTGACACTGCATTATATCCTTTTCTGTTTTCATCCAATTAGTATGCAGCCAAATCAGATACCATTGGGAATACTTCCCCTAATATTCATGTGCTTCAAATTATGCCAGTGCAAACCAATTCTCCACCATACAAATTTATAGTATTTTTCTAGGTTATGGGAGGACTTTTAAAAACTTACGTGGTCTGCAGTTCTGTTCCTCAATTGTGTTATTTATAATCCCACAGACAAAGAATTTCTAAACTGGTGGCCCAAAACTAAGGTTTTATATACATAATTAGGTGCCTATAGAAATAAAAGAAATTGTAGTTATAAATGATGTTCTGTTCTTGTTGGCCTCAAACACATAATGTAACAAGAAGATACATAATAACATTGCTAACAGAGGATTTTTAAACTCTGCCAACTGTGTATTTTCCAACAATGCAGAACCAAGCAGTGGATCTTTATACACCTCTATAAAATTTGAAATCCAGCATGTATTTTGCTATTTTTTGTTCACAGTGGAGATTATAATCTTGATGAAGCCTATCCCAGAGGTTACTACAAATGCTGAAGTAACTAACACAATTTTCAACACTATTTAGACATTGACTGTGACCCTTTTTACTGTTTAGTTCTGGAAGATTTAGCAACTTTAAAGAAACTGCACATAAAATCTACATGGGGACTGAATTAGTAAAATATAAACTGGGTGGAAATTTTCCTGGAGTTTAAAGATCAGTAACAGTGTCCAAGCAGGGGACAGATGCCAATAATGCCATTCTGGGATTGATACTGGGGTTGGTAGCAGTGAACAGTTTGGTTAGTTACTTAGCACAGTAGGATGGTGTGTACTCTTAGTTTGTGTGCAATATCCATGAACTCTCTGAAGGAGACTGAGGGCAGGGACACTCCTAGAGGCTGGAGGAATGGGTTGATGGGGATAGCTGAATGAAAAATAATACAATGTTGTGTCTCTCAGGTGGCATGAGATGGAGCCAGGGGCAGCTGGGGCCACAAAATTAGCTTTGCAGAAAAGGACCTGGAGATTCTGGTGGACAAATCAAACAGGAGCCAACATGTGGCTCCCAGTGTGTCTCAGAGTTTGCTCACAGTGAAAGGATGAGAGACCATGGACATAACTGGAACATAAAAAATTCCATCTCAAAATAAGGAAAATGTATTTTGATGATGGTGGTCAAAGCCTGGAACAGATGGCCTGGAGATGGGGAATCTCTGTCCCTGGAGATATTAAAAATTCATCTGGACAAGAACCTGATGTAGCTGAACCTGTTTTGAGCAGGACTGGAGACCTCTGAGGTGCCTTCCAACCCCTGCTGCTGACTTGCTGTTTGTCTTATCCTGGAGCTGCTTCTGTGGAAGTTTTCAATAATATTTCACCTGATAAGTGAAAAAACAGCTGGTTTAGTTTTCAATAACTAAACCATGCAATGAATTAAGCAAGTGTCCAGGCTTTTGGCTTTTGCTTTCTATTACTTTTAAACAAAAAATACTAATCTAAGACTGGATTTTCTATGTTGGTGAGTATATTCCCTCCCCCACAGACTCTTAAAATCTTTTGTATTGAATAAGTCTCTGTGGCTGTGGTACTTGATGACTGAGATTAGGATTGGATGCACTTTTCAGCTTGAATTGAAAAAGAGAAAAAATTAACATAACCTCAACAGTAGTCGCATTATGTTGCTTCCAAATAATTTCCATTTTCCATTGTCCCATGGTGGGAGACAGTTCTAGAAATGAGATGTAGTGTTGTCATTCATAATAGAACACTTTCATGAAGTCAAAGATGCTGGATATGAGATGTTCTGCAGGGAACAAGTTTTGTATTTTTCAGTTGCATTGATCACACATAGCAGGAAAAGATCCATAGCAAAAGTGCCATTTTAAGATTTCCCGACTGAATGTATGTATTTAAATTTACTTTGAAATATTTTATAATCACTATGAAGATATAATTTCTCTGAAAAACTGGATTTAAGCAAAACACCAAGTTCAAAGGATTTTTTTACTAAACTGATATAATTCAAGGCCTTGGGAATCCTGTATAATCCAGTAATTCAAATTGACCCTGTAAAGTTACAGCTCATGTATGTATTTTCCTTCAAAGTAGTTCACAACCATGTATATGGATCATTATCCTGTGTCTTTAAAAAAAAAAAAGTCACATTGCTAAAGTTTAGATCAGCATGTTGTGACCTTATTATTTTTAAGTCAAATTTTAAGATTTTTATTAAAGAATCCTAGAACGGACAGAATTTAAAAAAGATAAATCATTGACTTGGCCCTTCTTTTCGTAGAATTCCACATCTTCTCCAATGTTCCAAATATGGCTGTGTCAGGGTAAAGATTTCTCTTTAATTAAAGATGTCATTTTAATTTATAACGAATATTGATTGCATTATGAACCTGAAACATGATGTCAGCTCTAAAATAGTGCCCTAAAGCTGTAGTACAATTTCTCCTTACTGTAATATCACTGGGCTGTCAAAACCTGGACTTAAAAACATGTATTTATCAAGCAACTGCTACGAAGTATTATTACAACAAGTCAGTTTCTGGCAAGAAAAAAACTGAATCTATAGAAGCAATTCTCAATTAGAAGAATTTTCAAAGCAATTTGCCTCCCCAGGTGGTTCCAGGTCTCACAAATAAGTGAGCATGGCCCTACAGACTGCTTACAAATTGCATATAGAAATGAGTATGATTGCTATTTTGACTTTATATTAAGTAAATTTCATGACAGCTGAGAGTTTGTCACACAAGTTCTAGCTGGAGGTTATTTGGCTTATGAAATTATAAAAAACTTTCCATTGAAAACACTGACATGCATTCAACACCAGTGTTTCTATAGAAACTTGTCTTAATTACAGAATAGAATACATTTCCATAACAACCCAGTTCCATTGTCTTCATATTATGGCAAGTATTGGCACATTTAAATTTTCCAGACATTAAAATTAACTAATTAACATAAATTTCCATGAATACTTAAAGAAAAAAAATTAGATTTCTTTAAAATTTATCTTTGCAGGATAAAATAAATAGCTTAAAATATGGATTTTCATAAATCCAGCACACTTATGTAAATCTGTAAGTTGTTCCTTGAAGAAAAGGATACCTTTTTTTGCAAAGTGGGTGAACAATCTTTCATATTCCAAGTCAGATCTTAATTATGCAGACAATAAATGCATGTTGCTTCTGCTTTCATTGTTTGTTAGTTTCAGAATACTCTTCATTAATCACTCACAGAGGAAAAACTAAATATCTCTGGCTATACATGCACACAATCCAATTGTTAACCTATGGGTAAATACCAGACTAAAATGTTTTCTTTCAAATATAAATTCATATTCAGTTCTGGTCTATGCATGTACCATTCAATTAAATTGTGCTCAGCCTACAGCCTGGGGGAAACTTAGATTCACACTGCTCAGAATAAAGGAGTTTTTTGAACAATTACCTATTGCTGAGCACTGTAGGTACACCTCGAGGCCCAAACAGACTGGAAGTGTCACCTTGTAATACAGAAAAATTATGAATTTGCCATTACAGTTGTTAAGTAGGTGCATTATTTAAAACAGGATCTCTTCATTTTTTTATTGGCACAATTTTATATTACTCTATGCTCAAAAGTTGATTAAAGGGAAAACGTGGGAAATTCCATTATAACAGAGCAAAAAAATCTATGAAAACCTAACCAATTGAACTGTTTAAAGTGTTTTAAACAGTTTTAACAGTTTAAAATTCCTGATTATGTACTTCATACTGAGTAGTTTCCTTGGGATAGGGAAGTGGTCACAGCAACAAGCCTGACACAGTTCTAGAGCTCAAAAACTCTTAAGCAGAAAACCCCTAATGCCAATTCCTATCTTCTGTTGTTCTGCTCATTTTTCTGCAGCCTAGGAATGACAAAAACCCCTGTACTTATTAGGCTGCAATTAATACAGTGTAGGACATAAAGGACATTTAGGAGTGGTAAAAATTCAAGATTAATTTTTTAAAATTCCATTAAAAAGTCAAAATTTTATCCATCTTTTCCACAACACTGCTTGACTACATGTTCAGGTTGGATCCCTAACAATTCTCTCCCATCTTTTCCTTTATTTCTGTTACTGTCCTGCCTTTTGAAGTAAACATTATCTTTTGTCATTCTTATATTTATGCTTTCCTCATGACCATGGAATTTTTTGATTCCCTTTGTCTTTATCACAGTTTGTATATACAACTCTTGACTTTCTTTTCTGTCCTTCCTTCCTATGTAAATAAAAGAACAGTAAATAGCAGTGACAGAACTCTGTTCAGGGATACAAGGCACTGCAGAGGACTGAGTAAACTAAATTTCTATTTTGGATCTTCTCTGGTTTGCCTGAATTAAATGGATTTGAGCTTGCTGTGCTCTGTTTTCCAAAGGGCAGTAAAAATGAGGTTTTTTTAGAATGCCAATTTAGAACTAAAAATGAAAAGCATCATGTAATTTAAATGACTATGTTATTAGCAATAAATATTAATTTTATTTTTCATTTAGTTTTTTTATTATGACTGCTAATAAGTTATCTTTTATTTATAGAACTTTTTTGTAGGCTTTTCTTTATGCTTATTTAATTTTTGATGCTGTAGAAAACGGTTGTGTTGGCAATTATATACATCAGACAGAAGCTGATCTGATAAGCTATTTCACTGAGATTCTTTGTGTACAAATCCAAAGCAATAAAACCTTGGTTTAAATAAGCTCTGTCTCCACAAGTATCCTTTACAAAATACAATCATTATTAAAGAAACCTGCTGCATGAACTTTGACTATTTTACATAATCGGAATAAATATTTTATAGACATAGAATATGTTCCAGAACATCTATGTGCTCACAGGCATCATGAATACCAGCCTGTGCAAATTGTGTCACAATCACACAAATGTCACAATCACACAAATGCTGATGTTGCATGTGGAATGAATGATCAGCGTGGGGAAATACTACTGAGTGCACTTGAATGAGGAAACAATTAGAAGTGTATGTTTGTGAGCAAGGCATGACAATTTTTGCAATCATTATGTCCTGTAAAACATGGAAATATTGGAAAAGTTTTGAATTTTTTATTTCCTTGTATTTGAAAGTGCTTACCTAATCATTATCTATATTTGTGTCCTCAGTTGTTTTTTTTTTTTTTTTTGTTTCTTTGGTTTGTTTTCAATTTTTTCTGTGGAGACTTGAATTCCTCACTATTTTTCAAAATTGGAATAAGGAGTATGAAACTGCTTCCTTGTAATTTTAAGATGAGACATATATATCAAGTTGTAGTAGGGAAAAATTTCCAAAGAAATACCTGCTGGATGAAGAAAACAT
Source organism: Ploceus nigricollis (assembly GCA_013399945.1). NCBI lineage: Eukaryota > Metazoa > Chordata > Aves > Passeriformes > Ploceidae > Ploceus > Ploceus nigricollis. The sequence goes on along the minus strand of VXBC01001830.1, from coordinate 196,421 downwards.
ATGGAATTATTGATGTTAAAGTTGATATTTCCTTACAGCTGATATTTTGATCTTTGACCTTCACATTTATAATCTGTATACAGATAAAGGCACATGATTCAATTGCAAAGTCACCTGCAGCTGTGGAAAGAGTTGAGGAATTCCTTAAAGATAAGGAAAAACTAATGATTGTGCAATTTATGTTTTCAGCTGATGAGAAAGCAAAATCTATAAATTTTTCTATAGCTGCATAAAGATAATCTTTCCTAATTAAACTATATCTTTCTGAAGATCAAGGGTACCTCTAACTAATATCCTTATTTAGGCCTGCCTATTGCTCAGGAAAGTTGCACACTGAATGCAGCCAACAAAAATTTTGCACTGCTTTCATTGAAAGGAAAGATTTGTAATATAGAGGGAACATCTTTGTGATCTGTCTGGAAAAGGTCCTCTACCCCAGGTGGGATATTTAAGACCCCTTCATATACAGGACACTTGAAATTCCTCTCTATAGTCTACAGCTCTGTCATATTCTCTGTTTGTGTTTCCATGTCCAAGGCATGCACACACAAACTGTATCCATCACCTTCTCTACTCTGGCTTATTTTTTCCCTTTGTAACGTTATCAGTTCAAGTTCAAGAATCAGAATTAACAATGAACGTGATAAGGCACAAATTTATTACAAACCAGGGAAGATAGGATAAACAGCATCTATCTTATAAAAAATATCTTCTCTATTTATCTATTACAGAACTCCTGTCTTGTCTAAAACCATTGATTTCTTGGGGTATTTTCCTATGAGTGAAGTGCCAGCTGGACTCTCTAATTTCAATCCTCTCACTGCAGTATAAGAAAAGCTGTTGGTTTGTTTCCATTCTTGCTCTAATAATTTTATATATATATTATCAAATTGTATGCTGTGTTCACAGAGGGAGTCCAAGCATATTCCTGTGATAGTAATACAGGCATTTATTGAACATCTCCACAGTTTCCTGAAGCACATCACAAATATCTATATCATTAACTCCACAGCAATTAATTTATTCTTATTTTTTACCCAATTTACAGATAAACAAATACAGACTAGCCTTCTCATTCAGCTTCTGTGAAGTTCCTGGTAGAAAACTTATTGCAATTAAAAAGAAATCTAATCTATCGATATATTTATTATCTTGGACAGGTAATTTAAGGCAGAAGAAGACCAAGAAAGTAATCCTATGTATTAGTCTACAAACCTTGTCCTCTTACTCTCACAAACAATGTTTGGTTTTAATATTTTTAACTTAATTTTATTTCTCTTTTCTCCCTGGTTATCCCTCTAGCCATTCTGATGTTATCAGAGGTTGTACAGGAAAAGACCCTGGTATCTAAGGTATCTAAGTTGTTTTTGCAGTGCTACTTACACGAATGATGTAATTCTCTTTTAGACTTATTTTTCAAATTACTCCTTAAGCTTTACCAAAGATAAATGGCAGAACTGTCTTTCTCTAGATTAATGATCTTTCCTTAAAATAGCCACTAGAGCTAAAGTTTTGGACCTAATATTGAGAAATACTCTGTGATTCTAGGCCTTCCTAAGGCAAAGCAATTGACTTTTTAAGCCTTTTTTCTGGTTCTGATTTGGTTTGGTGACCGAGTCTCTGGGTCTTAAACAAACATGTGATGTCTAGAACCAATAATTAGCACACAGCCCTCTCTTATGTGCTCCCTAAAAGCTATGGTTTATTTATGCAGATTTTGTTCAGAGAGGCAGCTACACCTGACACAAACTATGAGAGTAAAGGTAAGCATGAAAGCGCAGCTTTCGACCCAAAATCAGATGAAAACAGCACTATCTGTTCTTATAAAAGGGAAATTCTTCACCTACTACACCAAGAGTGAATCAGCTGTCTTGGTAAATGTAATTTGAACATCATTTCAAGTTGCTCAGAGTGAACATTTTCCTAAGACAGATGGGAAGAGGTTGTATCTCTCTAAATGGCAGTTTCAGCCTGTCAGGAGAGGCAGAAAGGTCTATGAAATTTTACCTGCTGTATATCTGAAAGTCTTCTTTGCAAAGAAAGCAGTTTTGATTCTTGGGAGATAACTTATTGATATATAATGAATTTTGTCACAAACAGCTCATCAAAGAACTACAGAGTGGAACTAGACAGAAGAGGGCTTGCAGGCTGACCATGTGAGATAAACAGAAGTAATGTCATTACTCCTCAAATCCAGGGGCACTCCACACTGCCATCTGGTCAGGTAAGAAATCTGCATCATCATCGTAAGGCAAGAAATCTGCATCATCATTGTATCATGTACATGTACCTTATTATACATAAATGAAGGAAACATTAGAAATCTGCATTTTAAAACACATCATAGGATAGGCTATCCTGAGTTGGAAGGGACCCACCAGGATGATCCAGTCCAACTCCTGGCCCTGCACAGGACACCCCAAAAATCCTACTCTGCACCTGGGAGCGGTGTCCAAACACTCCTGGAGCTCTGGCAGCCTCGGGGCTGTGCCCATTCCCTGGGGAGCCTGGGCAGTGCCCAGCACCCTCTGGGGGAAGAACCTTTTCCTGATATCCAACATAGCCCTCCTTGACACAGCTGCAGCCACTCCCTCGGGTCCTGTCCCAGGTCACAGGGAGCAGAGCTGCCCAGCTGCAGCTCCTGGTGAGGTGTGACCTCAGTCTCCTCTTCTCCAGCGGAACAAGCCAAGTCCCCTCAGGCACTCCTTGCATGGTTCCTCAAAGCCTTCACCACCTTCTTATCCCTTCTCTGGAGTCTCTCTAACAGCTTTAGATCTTACACTGTGGAATCCTAAACTGCCCCCAGCACTCAAGGTGAGGCTGGCCCTCCCTTACCTGAAAGAGAAGTTCTCCTTTTCAGAGTACCTCTTTATTCCACTGGTATCCATTATAAGTGAGATTCTGGCTGGCTCTGTAGCTACACCAAAATATCACAATCTGGTCAATCAGTACCAGTTTCCAACCTACTTCACTGCATCTGCTCTGCCCACTTCTCTCCTTCTTGCAACTCTAATTACTAATGAATGGAGGATGGACTCATCTTTAAGCAAAGTTCTTTCATCCAGTATGCAAAAACTAATCAACACACTCAGTCAAGATGTTTATTTTCTTCCCATCCTGCAGATCAGACTGCCAGGCACCTAACAAACTGGCACATCTTTTGGGAAATAAGCCCAGGCTTTTATATAAAAAGATAAGAAAGAAAGAATGATGCAGAAACAGGTGAGTGGTCACCTCACACTTATATAACAAGATGTACATGTTGGGGTCTTGGTCCAGTTCATTATACTACCATTTACATATAGAAATGTCCCTGAGGTTGTGTTTTTTAACATTAGAATAAATGAGGTGATATTTTCATTCTATCAGCAACCATCAAGTTATTATTTTACCTTATACTCTATTACAATTTCTGCTTGAATATCTTTGAACAATTAATTGTCAATAAAAAAAAAAGAATTTATGTAATTTTGTTCCTAGGGACTCCTCACTGCTCCATTGCTCCAGTGAGCTTTGTCACAGTTTCGAAAGCAACTTACAGTTACTGTGGACTCCTTGAGATCTTTCTTCATTTCATCTGACATCAGATTGCTCTAATCACAAACCCTGACAAGGAACTTATGCAATGTTAAACAAACAGAATTTTGGCTATATGTATTTTAGACTTGTCAGAAGTCATTTCAGTTTGGGTAGTCTTCAGTTTCACTGAGGTCAGTGCAATTGCTTCCATTACCATCTAAGATTGTATGGTATTAAATCCATGTGAAATATTATCAAATAGTGCCTGGAGTAAAAATCATAAAATCACAACCTTTGCAATTATGCTGTGAGGTTTTCATTGAACTGTTAAGTATCTTCTCGAGCAAAAGTCAATTTTCTAACAAGTAACAGTTTATGCTTTATGCAGTATGTGGTTAGTCCATGGACCTCCTTGCTGAGAGATGCCAAAAGTTTGCATCATGTCAAAGGAACAGTGGAAAAGCACGTGAAAGACATGAAGGGACACAAATACAACTGTGCTTCATTATGCTAAGGCAAATACCAGCTACAACAAATGTACAATCTTCTCAAGGAAAGTATGTATATTTAGTACAAAAAGTGGTCTGATTGTTATTAGTTATTCTGTCAGTCTAAAATGAATTCAAGCAGTTACCTTGCAGTAGAGAGTACAATGCTAGTTCATTGGCAGTATTCTAAGTACTATTATTCTGGTAATAATAACAACATCATAAAAGTTTAGGAGGCAGGAGGTTGGACTATATTTTCACTGTTACATGGAATTTCAGTTCCTTCAGTAACAAAACCAATGACACTTGCACTCTCTGAGTCAGAAGAGAGGGGGGGCTCAAGTAGGGAAGTTACTGTACAACAGAAAAACTGTTTGTCAAGTGAAAAAATGTAACTGATGTAAACTTAACAATACTGAGTACATGCTTAAAGAACACGAGCAACAGCAGAGACATAGTGGAAATAATTTCACTAATTTCTGTATGTGTTATATTTCATTCAGTGAAACAAATGGCTGTGCCCTTAAAAATAGCCAATCACACTGTTAGCTCTAATTCCACCTAACTGTTCACTAAATAGTCCCTATTTGCTCTCAACACAGCTAATTCACAACTCATTTCCAGAGCTGAGTAGTTAAAACATAGACACAATGAATAAGGAATACAGAAGAAAAAAAAAGAAAAATGGGTAGGAAATGGTACAAGGTAGCAGATGATCCTTTAGAGAACCCTTGAAGGACCTACAGGAAAATAATAACAACAACAACAATGATAAATAACCCCCAATAATTTAAAAACTGACAACAGAGGTTTTGAACCAAACAATTTTTTTCATTAGTACCCGTTGTGGTTTGCACCAGTATAGTACCACACTCACCCTGCTAAATTTGCAGAGCACAGTGTAAGGAAGCTCCCAAGGATGCATCCAAAGCTTCATTTCCTTTTCATTTCCTTTCTCAAGATGTCAGCTCCTTCTCCCTGCTCTACTTCACTTTGCACACAGGCAGAATCCCTCAATGCTCTTTGAAGGATGCCTCCACAGCCACATCTGGGGTAAGAGTGTTCCCAGGTGAAAACCACCTCTCAGAAAACATCATGAGTCAAAAAGTCAAAAAACTCCTCCACACTCCCAAGCACATACCTACAACACCAAAAAGCCTGTCAGGCTTAGAGAATGCCTCCCCAGGCAAAACAGGGAAGAAAAATTCTCTGTGATGCTAAAAGTATCACTCATGAGTGAAGATTTTTAAACAAAATATTTTTCACTTCAACTCCCACTTTCTCTGCAGACCAATGAAGACCCTCAGAGCATTGAAGCAGTGGAGTCTATTTTTATTCTGTCCCTATAGGTTTTCATTTTTGGTTTCCCTTCACCTTCTTAAGAAAGAGAACTGTGACATTCTTCCTGTGTCAACACACTTATACAGTTTCACTCATCCTATTTTACTTTTAAGCTGCTAATTATTTTTAACAGGCCAGATGTGGGTATTGCATTCAGGGCATCAAAAGCCAATTTGCTCTCTCCTGACTGAAATGAGAGACTGGCTCAAAATGGTTAAAAAAAGCAAGAAAAAAGATGGCCATATAGAATTTTATGGAATTCTGAATCAACATTTAGGATTCCTAGCTATTGTAATATTAATATATTAGATAATTAGTTAATTTATTAGGTGATATATACAGGGATATTAGTATTAAAGATCAATGTACAGTTTTGAAAGGTTTTCCTAAGTTACAGAAGGTTTCATCAATGATACAAAGAGAACTTCTAACAGCTGCAAGGGTTGATAGTCATACAGATGAAATCTTAAGACTTAGGACAAAAGAGTACAAAGTTTTGGCACAACAAATAGCTAAAATTTTAATTATTCAAAGGAAGGATGCAGAAACTGCTGATGCTTGGGAGGCTTAAGAAAATTCCAAAGGAGCAGCTGGCATTCATATTCCAGAAAAGATGAGAGAAAAATCTTGACATTTGCATCTTCCATTTCACATATAAAGTTTATGTCTTTTACTTTTGAGTAAACACAAACCTTATAAAGATGGAGAACTAGGAGAAGAACAGTTTTTAGAATCCATTATAAACTCTGATAATGGATTCTAAAATAGACAAATAATAGTCTATAATTTGTGACAAACTATCACCAACTGATCAAAATGTGTGGATTCTGAATGCTGACTCTGCAAGACAGACATACTAAGCAGCTCCCAAGGATATTCAAGATGTCATTTAAACCAGGTATTGCCCTGACACTGCTGCTTGCATCTTCCTAAGAAAAATTCTTGTGTTTCAGAGAAGATAGAGAAAAATTTCAAACCCTTGTTTAATTTCAAGGGGGAAAAATATTAAATATGGGTGATAAATTAAATGTCTATAAGCATGGGCTGGATTATATGTAAATATGATGCAATGAAGTAGAAATTATTTTCATACGCACTTAGAGATAAAATCATATATCATAATCAAACTTTGATTTCTCTTTTGGGGAAGTCTTGATGCAGTCCTTTTGTACTCTTTGAAACTTCTGATTTTAGTCCTTATTCATTCTGAAAGAATATTTATATTACAAATAAGTCTTTGGGAGAGGATGGTTTCTTTGACTGTTCTCTTCTGCTTCCTGGGTTTCAATGAAGGTGTTTCAATGCCCAGCAGAATTGTGTAATTAACTGTATTTATCAAAAGCAGTATGAACAAATGTTCTGAACATCTTTGCTCTTCTAAAGCTGAATGTAATTTGGGTGAGTCACTCTCTTCAAAGAGATTTAGAGAACACCATTTGGGCTTTTTGTACTTGCAATCAATGTGCTTGCATTTAAAATAATTGGATTACACCCCAAACTGAAAAGGCTTGAGAAAGCAGAGGAAACCAAATGGCCTCGTTCACTGCTGTGTTCCATAACTGGTGTAGCTGCACCTCATTCTCCAACATTGAAGTGGTAAGAAAATACCCAATGGAGCACTGAACAGAGCTTAATTTGGTATCATTTTGTGATCCATTGCAACTATTGTTACTATGAATTCTAAGGAGAGGATACACAACAACCATGATCCAGGCTTTATCATAGAGCTTTAGAGCTTTTAGCAGATTTTGTCATGGAGCAATTACCATGGCCTGGTGAAGTCAGCCAAAAGGAAATGAATCAGAAACTGTTTTGAGAATAAGAGCCATGAAATGACAACAAGTTGGTGTTCTCTGCTTAGTGTTGGTCAGGAACAAAAAGTAGCAAATGAGAACGTTTAGGGATATTTCTAAAATACAGATTGCACCATCTTGTTCAAAAATTTCAACACCCAGAGACAGAACACAGTAGATTTGACAATTACATTTGTTTGCTAGACCATAGGAAACGTATCTTTATCTAGATGTGATGAATAATTTTTCTGTGCAATAGAAACATTTAGACTTGACACAGAACATGACTGCTGAATTTAATTTACTACTATTTTCAAAAGCAAACATTAATTGACATTTGATTATAGAAATAATAACTCTAAATTCTATATATTGATCTAAAAGATAAAGAAATTAAAAAAAACCCCCACATTTCCAATCTTCTTGTTTAGCTCAATTTACCTGCAGAGCTGTACAAGTTTGCAAAAATATGTTTCTTCCTTCCCTCAGAGCAAAAAGGTCCACCTGTAGGATACCTGCACTCTTTAGTATGTTAATTTGTCAAGTTTTAATTTTTCTAAATACTTGTTCTATTTTATGTACAAATGATGGAATAAATAAATGTTCAACATCCAACCAAATAGAGCAACTAAGTGTAAAGGGGGAAATATGAGGAGGAGATAGAAACTAATGAATTATATGGATTACCATGAGAAAAAATAACAGAGGATAAGAAAGTGGGTGGCCATATTTCATCTCTTGATGAGTCTGTTACCGAGGAAACAGAAGACTGAGTTCTTGCATAAATGACCCTGTGTCTGTGGATTTGGTTTGATGAAATGATATAGGACTACAATTTATGCAGAACAAGGAAGAAGATTGTCAGGGGCATTGTTTATTAGGTGAAATAAAAAGCTTAGAAACCTATTTTCATTTCAATGAGGTTTTAAACCATTTATTACCTAAGTCTTCTGCCTTTACTATCTAAGTTTCTGACCTAACAAAACTATGCAATAAAAACTAACCAATCACCTGATGCAGCTGATTAATCACCCTCTTTAAAGGTTCCTGTAGAGGACACTAATCCTTCACTGAACTCCAGCTCTCACCAACAGGACTCGAATTGATTCCAGCAGACATCCAGCTGGTATTGTTAGGACAGCATTTTGACTACTAACAAGAAGTTCATTAATCTGCTGTGCCTGCTGGGCTTCCACCAAAGGCAATCCAGTTAGAGAAGCCATGGTGTGTCCTCACATGTGACAGTGAACAGGTATCGCTCAATTTTATAGCAGAAAAAGCTGGTAATGAATCATCTGCTATTCCTAAGAAAATCTCTGTAAAAATATGAAGTAACCACCAAAAAATGACAGTGTTTTCCACTTCTTGACACCAAAAAAACCCCAGAGGAACTCAGAGGAACAGCAGCAAGAATTCAAAAGGCATGGTTTTCAATATAGTGCAATTAGCTTATTTAGATATGCTTTTCATCACCAGCTTTCGAAAACTTTAGGAAGGTTTGACTACTTTCAATGATCTTCTAACATACCACTTCTTCATTTTCTGTACAAATAAAAAGCTTAGACTATGCTTAAGAGATCAATATGAAGATTATTATGTTTAAAAAGGCATAGGTAATATTTATATTTCCTATATTTATATTTATAATGATATTCAGAATGGTCAAACTGAGTGAGCTCCAACGATTTCTTCACATGATGTCCAAAAGGTAATGTCTGGGAATGAATATAAGAATGGAACAAACATAAAGTGCACAGAACTTGGATCAAAATACTGTTTTGCATTTGCTTTGTACCTTAACTTGAGCAGTTGGCAGTATTAAAATCAGCACACGCACTTTGAGCATGGGGTTTCAAGGATATCTGTATTAACATTTTTATTCAGAAAAAGATGTGACATCCCACAGCAACAAATTTTTGTTACATTGAACTGGACAAATGCACTTTGGTTTAAAGATGGAGTTTCACCAGTTGCAGTAGAACCTCTTCCCAGACATGTTCTGAAAGGAACAGTATGTTCTGACACTGACAATGAGCTGTTTATAGGTTATATTTTATTACTGAGGAATACACAAAATGATAAATAGATGATATCATAATCATCTGTTAAAACCAAGCAAAAATATTGAGAGGCTGGAAAACAATATGTGGGAGAAGAGGAATATTTCCTGTAGGAGCTGTGACCCACAGGGAGCCCACACAAGAGCAGATTTATCTTGGAGGACTGCAGTCTGTGGAAGATTCCTTGCTGGAATGGCTTGTGAAGGACTACATGAAATGACCTGGTCCGGAGCAGGGGATGAGTGTGAGAAGGAAGGAGGAGCAAAGAGAAACTTCTGGCATGGGGAGATTTCATTTTTGTCTTTTGTTCTCCTCCTCCAAGTTTCTTTCAAATGGGAATAAATTGAATTAATTTTCCCAAGTGCCAAGTTTTGCCCATGAGAATCATTGGTAAATGATTTTATGGTTTTTTGCCTTGACCCATGAGATTTTTCATTTTATTGGGTGACGGCCTAATCAAGGTCAATCCACCACCCAACCGTCATCAAACTCCACTTATTCACTGCAGGCTTCTACTGCAAGATTCTCTAGGTCAGTGTCTTTCAAACAAGTTTTGTATTGCAGCCATAACTGGCAGTAAAAGTCAAGAGTTAACTGAGAAATAAGAATGCATTCACATGATGCTCACGTATGAAATTGCTGATGCCAGCACGTGACTTTAATTACACTGACACAGAAGTTTAAAGCAGAAAAGCTATTTTTACTGGCTCGTTACATGCATTCCTTATTGCAAAATTGATTTTTTTGTTTAGAAGAATTTACTTTATAAAAGTATTTCAGCTGAAAGAAAAAATACCCTCTGAAAAGGCAACATATTTTCGTAGGAAGTTCAATCAGGAGAGCTACTTCTGACCTTTTCTCCAAACATGACATAGTGAATGATGTAACACATTTGTGAGCCAAGCCACCATAAATGTTTATGAAAGATTGTAATTTTTGAGTATTTTAGAAAAAAAAATTAACTGGAATTTATTAATACAGCTACTTTTGATCATGGAGAACTTGGGAAAATTTTGGTTTCTGCAATCCCTGTGAAATCTTACTGTCAGATGTATCAAGAATTCAATATTGGTTGAAATAAGAAAGTGTTTATCCTTTCCATCTTGGTTTCTGAAACTTTCTTGCTATTGGTTGCAATCTCTCTTTCATTTCTTTGGAGACCTCCATCCTAAATGCTGTGGGCTGAAAGCAGTTCCTTCATACCCACAAATATCTCCTCTGTTGTAACAGGGCAGCTTTATAGCACACACTGAACCAGAGAAAGCAGCTGCAGACTGCCAGACAAAAGAACCCAGCTGGTTTTAGAGTGGTCAGTTCCAGGTAAGGAAATGTAAGAGGG